>CM033714.1:68778702-69014940 GCA_019671005.1 Hibiscus mutabilis | reverse complement strand
TTATGTTATGCTATATGTTTATTATATGCATGAATGTTATTAATATATGTAAAGTGTGTAGTGTGTGCATGTATATTATAAAATATGTATGTATACGTATTAATAAATAATCTGATGTATGTGTGTTTCACGCATGTATCTATATTTAAATACTGCGTATTTGTTTTTCTGAATAAGTGTTGCATGTATTATTAAGTATATGTATGTGTGAGCGTATTTCATCACAATTGTATGTATGTATACGTAAAAATGCGTAAGTATCTGTATTCTTTGTTATATTAATATATTAATATGTATGGACAAAACTAAAAAAATAATAGGAAGCCCACTTAAATTAAAATGTCCACATTATTACAAGAATAATAATACAAGGCCGGTTGGCCCAAGCCCAAAACCCTATTTAACTCTAATTATTTTTGTGCGAGATAACTATGGGCGTTGGATCAAGATCGATCCAGCGGCCACGATCAGGAAGGATAAAATATCTAGCCAGCGCGTGCATTACGTCGTGGGCGGGTTCGAGTGCCACCACGCGGACTCTTCGATATCCCACGCGTCGTGCGTGAGTCCCACGCGCTATAACCCCTCGACTGCTGAGCCCCATGTGTCACGATCTGGAGCCGTTTCACCGATCGAGGTTTCATCTAGGCCGTTCATCCTTCAAGCCAGCCTGACCGTTAGATCAGATCTGATCCAAAGGCCGACAACGCCTCTGGCCGAAGACAACTCCCCCACACCGCCACCATGCTTCCACCATGCCGGTCTCCAACCACCACGTTGAGACATATCAGAACACAAAAAATAGAGATTATGTCAGTATTAGTTCAGATCTGAAAAATAGATTATATTACTTGTTACCAAACCAAAGAGACAGGCATATATGTATGAAACAAGTAATTGTAAGGCAGTCAAGTTGTAATCGAAAAGAAAAAAATACAAAAAAACAACAAGTTTTTAGTGGTAATACTCTTCTCTTTTCTTACTTCTTTGCATGCATACAAAAAATATACGTAGTAATAACAAAAAAAGGAGGGTTTAGAGTTATTACCTTCGTATAAATCATGGATCTCCCTCACCCAGTGACAAGCTTCTTGGCTTTCCGAAGCCGAACATGGTGAACTGAAAGGGGTGGGAGGTCCCTTTTAGTTTTTCGTTTTGGGTTGAAATAAAAAAAAGGTTTTTTTCGTTTTAGTATTTCTTAGATCTAGGAAAGAGGTGAGTCTAACGTAGATCTAAGTTCATATTTGGGTTGATTGGGAAAGAGGACGGTTTTGGATCGTCTTTTGGTTACTTGGCGCCGCTAGCTAGTGGCGGCGGTGAGAAAAACGGTGGTCGACCGCCGATTTACAGGTTCATCGAGGATGAGTCGAGTAAAAAGAGAGGGAGTATTATAAAACGGTTTGAAATGAATGAAATGGGAAAAGTTTGAGTCCGGCCAAAAAAGGGAGTTTTATAAGCGTTGTTATTTCGTGAAATGGGGAAATTCTGTAATAAATCCCCCCGCGTTGTCAATATTTTCGCTTTTGTCTCGCCGCAGGGGATATTTACAACTCTGGTCCCCATTGTATTTCGAAATCTTGCAATCCAGTCCCTAAATTAAATCAAATCAGTTTTAAATGGCAAAATCACCTCACTAGTCCCACCGCATTTTTGAATTTTTCACTTCGGGTCTGCCCCTTGGTCTAATTACAGTTTCAGTCCTTTCAAATTCAGTTACCTTGCATTTTTAGTCCCTAAATCGCCTATTATTGTCCTTTAATTTCTGCTACTGATGTTTATTTCTTTTCATTTTAGTCATGTTTCCATGTAAATATTCATGTTCGTTTATTATAATCGTGTATGTTGATGTAGCCTTTTGTCTTATTATATATCCCTCGTATATGCCTTGTATTTTCATGTTTACATGTATATGCGTGTGTTAAGTTTATGATGATTATGTATCTTTATGTATTGGTTCGGTTATTCGTATCACATATTATGTTGATATTCTAGTTGGCTCATACACAACATGTTTTGTATTTTAGCATGCATTGTTTGTTCTATTGGCTTTAGGGTTACGTGTTAGTATATTTTTCTTTTCACGTATAATATTTTGTTCTACATATGTTGAAATGTGTTTATTTCTAATATGTATGTTTTCTTGAAATATGTGTTTTTGTTCACACATGTATCTATTCATGCCTTGTTATTGTGATATGATAAATTTGTTTTTATTTACTATTAAGATTAATATGTATGGATGTATGTATGTTTTAGTTATGTATTTTATTTATGTTAGATTAGTATTCTATTATGTTAATATTTATTTGTATTGTATTTAAATTATTTGCTATGTTTTATATTTTGCTCAGTAAGGTTGCATAATGATATATAAATTGTCAATGCGGTGCCCTTTTATCCGAGCGTAAACGGGGCGAGTATTAGGCGTAGTGATAGTGGTTGGGCGTTTACTCTCGGATAACGGGGCCCTTAAAATTTATTCGCAATTATAACCAAATTTTAAACTAATCGTCACTTTAATCCGGAAAATCTAATATTAATAAAGCGGTAATTATTAAAGTACCAATTTTGGGCGGTGTGGGGGTGTTAATCCTTCCCCATCCGTAACCGACTCCCGAACCCAATAATTTTTAAATCTCTGGTTTTATGGTGTCCAACCTACCTAAGTGGCCGGTGGCGACTCAATTTTTAATAAAATGTGGTTTTAAAAAAATCCCCACGGAATAAACGTTTTATATCAGAAAAATCACAAACACTTGAAAACTTCGTTTTTAGCGAAAAAAGACATCGCTCTGAGATGGCGACTCATTGAGGACCATTTTTGTTTTTAAAAAAAAAAAAAAAGAAAAGTCAAGCTTTTTCAAATAATTATCGCTTTAATAATATTAAAAGTTTGGATTAAAGTGACTATTAAATTAATATTCGGTTGTAATTGCGCGTTTATTTTAACGCATTTAAAATTTGGCATATAAACCCGTTTTTAAGTGGGGGAAAACGCTAATGCTTTCGTGGAGATATCGTTCTCCGTGTAGGCCTAGCAAGTACCTTGGGGCTCAGTACCTTTTGCTTTAAATAGGATATCGTTCCTTACGTGCAAGCATAAGCGAATGGGTCCCCACAGATTGAACCGGTTGAAAGGAGCCTATAATGGGTGATGATCGGGGGCCTTGCTACTCTTAGTAGAGGACAGCAAGGACAATTCGGGTACCTCTTAGCACCAACACTGCATGTAGAGAATATATAGAAACTCACCCCTTTAGAGCCATGCGGATAACCTTAGGTGTTTTAGACAGGATAAATAGGTTTTTTGTTTTTATTTGTTTACCTTATTTAATTTGTCCTTTTATTTGTGTATTTATTAATTCTATCCGGTACTGACTTGTTTCCTTTTTGCTATTTTTTTCATGCATTATTACATTCGCATTACATAAAGTCTTGGATCAAGTGGTTTACCGATCAGAAAGTCTTTCACCATGGAAAAAGGTGTCTTAGAAAGAGGAACTCAACATGCATTAGACATTGGTGAAGTCAGCGAGAAAGCCCAAGGGACGGTTTACCAAGTGAGCAGCGTGATAGCGGGTACACCTATGTGAGTCTTCAACGAGAACAATTTAGGGGATCTTTAAAGTATCTGGGAAGAATGGAACAAGAGATTACAAGAAAGGTTCCGTGATAGTTATGGTGACATTGCACAATTGATGTACATCCGGGTCAACCAGCCCCTACTCGAGCCATTTTTCAGATTACGGAATCACGCCTTTTATTGCTTCACCTTCAATGGACATGACATGATGCCCATGAAGAAATATACACTGCTCTTCTTAATCATAAAAATGTTCGGGAAGATTGGATCTCGCAAAACCTCCAAGGAATCAAATTAAACTTCCAAGCTCAAAACCTTTACGGAATGGCGGCGATTGGGTCAATGGCTTGATCCGACTTGAGGAGATAGTCACGATATTTGCATGGGAAAACATTCGAGCCATCCTACCTGCACATCGGATGAGGAGAAAAGGTTAGACATGCTTGCCTTGGGAATATATGGATTGGTGATCTTTCCAAAATTACAGGAAACATTGATGTGGCCATTCTAGATTTGTTTGAGCGGATAAGCGGCAAAGCAAACCCGAGTACCAGCTATTTTGGTCGAGACCTTTATTTCTCTAAATGCCCGTCGGAAGCTTACGAAGAAGGCGTTTTCGAGGATGCGCAAAGCTATTACAGTATGGATTGAGCCATATGTGGAAGACACCGAGCGAGGGTTCTGCAGGGAATATCCTTCAAGATTTTTCACCTTTACGGGAATACTTAACAAAAGAGTGGCGAGAGGACTTGAAAACAAGAAAATGGGCGGTTTCTTGAGGAATATCAAAGCGAGGACATAGTATGGAGGGTCCCATGGCTCGGTAGAGTTAATTACTTTTACATAGTTGTGGTGATTTCAATTGGCTGATGATGTTGGGACTACATGGAGGGATTGCTTGTGCCCTACTTCTGGTGTCCCGACAATTCGGATCGCGACAGTTCATTCCCAACACCGCCGGGTTAAGCCGAATTGAATTTCTTTTCAAATGGGAGTTCAAAGAGAAAGTTCGGACTATCATGAGGGCTTGGGACCATTGTTCTACGGATTAGGGTGGAAGGAGACATCAGTACATGACCACCCCAGACTATGATCTTTGGAGACGTTTGAGGGTAAACGATATGATTCCCGAATCTAATCAAGGACCAGCAGTGTCACTAGAAGAGCTTACAAGGGTGATACCGTCTGAAGCTGACATCTTAAGGAATGAACTCGAAGAAATTAAAAAGAAAATGGACATCCAACAGACTCAACATGCAAGCGAGCTCTATAAGGCAAGCTTAGAGGTTGATGAACGGGCGGGATCATTAGGCGATTGAAGAAATTAAATGCAGATTTGGCGACAAGAATGCTCTTTATCAAAAAGATGCCCTTCTACTACAAGCAAAAATACTGAAGGCGGCGCGAGTCAATTCATAGCCGTGGAAGAAAAAGAATGAATGGTATCCGTTTGGTGGAAGAAGAACGAGAAATCAGCAAGAGAAGCGATCGAAAAAGAGATAGAAAGCTGCCCGATTGGCTATGGAGGAAGAAAAAGCAGTCCTCCAAGAAGGCCATTGACCAAGAAAAGGAAAGATTCAGGCAAGAAATCAACAAGGGAAAACAAGCTGTCCATCATGAGAAAGAAAACGTCGCCGTATGGAAAAGGAAGTCCATGAGTAGCGAAATAGACTGTTAGAGATGCAAAAATTGTCTGATGACACTATTCAAAGTGCGGAGCAAAACCAAAGTCAGAATGGCGAATTAAAAGGAAAGGTGGCGGAAATTGAACACTCCCTTGAATGTCTTGCCCGGAGAAATGGTTTCACTGAACTACAAGAAAGAGAGCGCGAAGTAAGCATGTTCTGAGCACAATTAAGTCCTCGAAGCAAGCTGTTGAGGATTACAAGGAAAGAATTAGTGTGTTCGAGGAGGCTGCAGCCGGAGGGGACACCTATTGGCAAAAGAGACTGTGTGACGCTGCCCGGATGGTACAGGATAGGGACCAGTATTACTCAAACTTGATGGTGGACATACAACGAGTCGCCAGGCATGTGAATGATTTGGCTGTCGAAGCCGAAACACTCCGACCTTTCATAGTCCTGGAAATGGAAGAAGCTCACAGGTTCCTCAAGTTGCTCAGGGCAATTAGAAAATTAGGAGATAGAGCTAGGGCTTATCTATAGGGCTTTGTGTTGTATTTAGCTCTTTTGTATTAGGAGTCTTCATTTTGTAATACGAACTCTGTTGTAATTTAGACCCTTTAATTCCCGTGGAAGTAGTTCAAAAGGGTGATTACTAGCAGAATCAGTACCTTATCTGCATACATTCTCGCATTTGCATCATGACATTCACATCATTATACATGCATTTATCTTTCTTACAACCATATTAATGTTGTGAATATTGTTTCAGAGTGTGTGTGTGAAAATAGAAGCTAACCTGCAATCATTCATCACCCATACCTTACCCGATTACAAGGCAAGCTCATGGAAGACATGATAATCAGTCTAGAAAAGGGACAAAAAGAGCTCGAGGATAGGCTTGAAGAGACTCAAAGAAGCCTCAGTGACCAGATTGCGCAGTCGCAAGCATCTATAGTATCCGACATAACCGTATTGTTGGCTAAGAGTCTTGGAAAAAGAGTGGAAGGAGAAACCTTCCAAGAACAGGTACCCGATTCACTACAAGGTTCAACCAAGCGCACCAAACCCGGCTAGAAAGGTGTATATCGACCTGCGGGAATGTCATCTAGTTTTCAAATTGGGGTACCTAAAACTCAACCCCTCGATGTTGAAGCACTCTATGAAGAGGAGGTGCGGACACGAACATGGTTGAAAGGATCGGGACCGAGGTAGAAAAAGTGGGAGGAGAGGTTTTGCCTCATGGAGAAAAATTTAAAACGTTACAATCTATGGAAGAATCAGGAAATGATGCTAGCGACTTAAGTCTGGTGTCCGATCTTGTCCTACCGCCAAAATTTAAAACGCCAGAGTTCGACAAATACGATGGAACCACGTGTCCTACCTTAAGGACGAAAAGCTATTGATCCATTGTTTCCAGGACAGCCTAATTGGAGCGGCGTTACGGTGGTACACCCAGTTGAGCAAGGCAAATGTTAAGACATGGAAGGATCTGTCAAGAGCATTTACTAAGCAATATAAGCATGTAACAGATATGACCCCCAGTAGAATTATGTTGGAAAATATAGGGCAGAAGTCCAACAAAGTCTCTGACAATCTGCAAAAGGTGGCGGGAAGTGGCTGCCCAAATTCAGCCACCCCTCCCGGAACATGAAATTACGCCATTATTTGTTAATACTCTGAAGGGGGCACTCTTTGATCGCCTCATTAATAACACAACGCAGTGCTTTGCTGACTTAATCAGGACTGGGGAGTCCCTTGAATTGGCAATTAAGAGTGGTAGAATTGATAGCGGGGAAGGGTCTCGGAAATATAGCAAGAGGAATGAAGTAAACGCCACCAGCACTTATACCACCCGAAGAACTTCAGTCTCACAGCCACAAGCACACATGGGAAAAACACAAAACTTCGAATCAAAGAGATGAGAGAATCTCGAAAAAAAAAAAGAGGAGAACTTTCACTCCCTACCCGTTTCGTACTCGGAACTTTATTCCCAGTTGTATGAAGCAGACCTGGTCCGTCCATACATCGTTACTCCTGTCAATCTGCCCTTCCCTTCTTGGTGTAATCTGAACGCGCATTGCGACTATCACGGCGGTGCCCCTGGACATCCCAACGAAACTGCCTTGCCTTCAAAAAACTTGTGCGAGAATTTAATCGATTACGGGATATTGAAGTTTGAAGAACCAAGTGTAGCTACCAACCCGCTACCTAATCATGGGAACAGAGAGGTAAATGTTATTGAAGAATACTTTACCATGAGGATTAAGGATGATGTGTCGAAATCAAATCTCCTTTACGGTGGCTATTTCAATGATTATGCATGGCCCGTGTGATCGACAAAGGCATGATAACAAAGCGAAGGGATGTGGAGTGTATTGCGAATTCCACGAGCGAAGGGCATGACATCCAAGTGCGATGAGTTCAAGAGATTGGTACAACAATTGATGAATGAAAAGCAAATAGAATTCTTGAGGAGCCCGTAGTAGTAGGAAAGAAGAATCGAGGCGTACATATGACGGATAGCCCCAAATTTAAATACGAGAATGATAAACCTTTTATCATCTCTCCCAGGCCAGGGAATTCAGGTGCCTCCCAAGGAGAAACCAACAAGATAAGTCCCAGGATCATCATTTCAGCACCATCCCCATTCCCATTCAAGGATATCGGCAAACCCCCTGGAATTATCTTTGTAAATGTGACCACGCCAGAAAAACTAGAACATGGTCAGGTAAAATAGCCTACGCTAAAAGACCAACAAAGCCAGAGCGATGTAAACGTTGGTGAGGAGCGGCATATGTTATTCCTCTGAGGCTTTGAAAGCAGCTGAAACAGATAAGGGGAAGAATACAACAGTTAGCCCCACGCAGATATTTGGAGAAGAACCTCCCCCAAAGATGAATGAGCCGGTAACTGAGGCCCAAGCCAAAGAATTTATGAAGTTCTTGAGACATAGCGAGTACAACGTAGTGGAACAACTACGAAAGCAACCGGCCGGGATCACGATCTCGGAATTACTCTTGAGTTCAGAAAAACACCGGGAGACGCTATTAAAAGTACTAAATCAAACTTTTGTGCCCAGGATATTTCTGTGACAAATCTGGACAGGATAGTGGGGCATATCACTACCTATAATCATATAACATTCAGTGATGATGAGATCCCTGAGGGAGGAATGGGGTCCACCAAAGCCCTTAACATCACAACCCACTTGCAAAGGGTATGTAGTACACAGCGTCTTGATTGACAACGGGTCAGCATTGAGCGTCTTGCCTATGGTGACCTGCAAAAACTACCAATAGATGGTTCCCACCTAAAGCCACCCACAATTGATAGAGCCTTGATGGTACGCAAAAAGAGGAACAATGGGGAAAATTGAGGTGCCCTTATTGATCGAACCGACTGAGTATGTGATCGATTTTGTGGTGATGGACATAAAACCATCTTACAGCTGCTTATTGGAAAGACCATGGATCCACTCCGCGGGAGTTATCCCCTCATCATTGCATCGAAATTAAAATTTGTAGTCGAAGGTAAATTGGTCACGATGAGGTGACGGAAATTGTTGCTTCCGTGACATCGACGCCCCTATATTCAAAATGATGAAGATCTTTGCGAATGCTCGTTCCGAGCATTAGAACTAGTAAATGCCACGTTCGTTTGAGAAGGAAGTCGGATCCCTACCCCAGGTTATCTAATTGTACCAAGATGGTTGTCGCGAAACTTTGGGCGAGGCCAAAGTAGGAAGGAAAGGGTTGGGAAGAAATTACAAAAAAACACGAGAGCCAAAAGTATGATAACCAAGAAAGATCGTTTTGGGCTGGGTTACCAACCAAGTGTCCAACAGACAAAAAGAGAATACAAGAGAAAGGAAAGAGCAAAGAAAAGCGATTTAAAAGGAGAAGACATTTCGTGGAGACCAATGTCCTTTCCTAGTTTAAAAACCACTTTTGTCTCGGAGGATTCTACCAGCCAGTCAAAGAGGTTGAAGAGGCAATTAAGGAAAATGGCGTACTCAACCAGGAGGAGATACTCAATGAATCATTTGAAGAGATGTACATCAACATGATAGCTGGAAAAGACCGAGGCAGCAAAATGTTGACCAACATCCGCCCCTGCCATCCCGGAAACACTCGATAAGCTGGGCTGCATTGATCTACACTGTGGTTTTTAGGAATAGATCGAGTAATGCTCGAATCAACCTTTTGTTTTTGCATGTAAACAATGGGGATCTCTTGTATAGGGCACCTATGTTAACTTTTTGATTGAAATGAAAATATCCCCACTTTCCTGAATGACCAAAGTTTCATTTATTTCATTCATGCATTCTTCATGTTCATTCCCTTCATATAAAACCGTCTCCTTCCCAATATAATTCATTCTCATTTAATGCAGGTCGCTCATGATTGATGATATGAATGATATCGGATCCAATCCTGGAGTGAATTTTGAATGCCCTGAGGTCTCAGAGGGAATTGAGGAATGATATGATGAGATAGAAGGTGAGGTCCCGGAAGAGTTAAAGAGAATGGTGGCCAACGAAGAAAGGCAGATCATGCCCCACCAAAAAGAAACAGAAGTTGTAAACTTGGGGACTGAAGAAGAAAGAAAAAGAAATAAAAATAGGAACGACGATTTCCTCAAAAACCAAGCACGAACTGATAACTCTACTTCAGGAATTCAAGGATGTTTTCGCCTGGACTTATCAAGATATGCCAGGGTTGAATACCGACATAGTGGTGCACAAATTGCCAACAAAATCGGAGTGCAAACCAATACAGCAAAAACTTTAGAGAATGAGACCATATATGTTGTTAAAGATCCGAGAGGAAGTAAAAAAATAGTTTGATCTTTGGGTTCTTGGGGTAGCCAAATACCCGAATGGGTTGCAAACATTGTACCGGTACCAAAGAAGGACAGGAAAGTTCGTATGTGTGTAGATTATAGGGATCTAAACCGAGCTAGCCCTAAAGACAACTTCCCCTTACCACATATTGACATGCTGGTTGACAACACTGCAGGACACTAATGGTTTTCATTCATGGACGGCTTCTCGAGGTACAATCGGATAAAGATGGACTCTAACGACATGGAAAAACTACGTTCATAACCATGTGGGGCACTTTTTGTTATAGAGTGATGCCGTTTGGGCTAAAAACGCGAGGGCAACATACCAAAGAGCAATGGTGACTCTTTTCCATGACATGATGCACAAAGAAATAGAAGTATATGTGGGCGACATGATTGCCAAATCCCAAGCAGAGGAAGAGCACCTCTGACAGAACTTGAAAAACTATTCCAAAGACTACGGAAGTACCAGTGAGGCTCAATCCTGCCAAGTATACCTTATTTGTTACTTCGGAAAAACTCCTAGGGTTCGTGGTAGCGAAAGAGGATTGAGATCGATCCGGATAAAGTGAAAGCCATTCAGGATCTCTCACCACCCCACACTCGAAAGGAAGTTCACGGTTTCTGGGGAGGTTGAATTATATCTCTCGTTTCATTTCCCAATTAACCGACCAATGTGACCCGGTCTTCAGACTTCTTAGAAAGAATAATCCTGGTGTGTGGGATGAGAAATGTCAAAGAGCCTAGAAAAAGATCAAAAGGTACGACAAATGCTCCAATTTTAGTCACACCAATACCCGGATCGACCATTAATTCTCTACAGCAGTTTTGAGAATTCAATGGGATGCGTATTAGGGCAACACGATGAGTCAAGAAAAAAAGAGCAAGCCATCTATTACCTAAGCGGGAAATTCAATGATTGCGAAAACGCGTACCAGGCGGTCTGAAGGCGTGTTGTGCTCTAGTTTGGGCTACCAAGCGGCTTAGACAATATATGATGTACCATACTACTTGGTTGATATCCAAGCTAGACCCATTGAAGTTCTTAATGGAAGCACCAGCACTAACAGGAAGGATGGCCCGATGACAGATGCTCTTATCCAAATTCGATATTGTATCGTTAACGAAAGCCGTAAAAGGGAGTGCCGTAGCAGATTTCCTAGCTAGTCGTGCTTCGGATGACTATGAGGCATTGAACTTTAATTTACCAGACGAAGACTTGATGTGCATTACAACCGAAGAAGAGGTTTCAGATGATAAATCATGGAAGCTTTACTTCGATGGAGCCTCTAACGCCCTCGGACATGGGATAGGAGCAGTGCTAATTTCTCCTGAGGACGTCTATTAACCTTTCACCAGCAGATTAGAATTCTTCTGCACTAACAATATAACTGAATACGAAGCTTGTGTTATGGGACTGAACTCAGCTATTGAGAGAAAGGTTAAGGAACTTCGAGTATTCGGAGATTCATCCTTAGTAATTTACCAATTGCGCGGGGAATGGGAAACCAGGGACCCGAAGTTGGTCAAATATTATGAATTGATTCAAGAGCTCACCAAAGAATTCGAAAAGGCCAGCTTCAATTACTTGCCCCGAGAAGAAAATCAGATGGCAGACGCCTTGGCAACCTTGGCATCCATGTTTAAAACAAACACCGGGGCAGAAATGAAGCCCATTGAGATGCGGACGTTTGAAAGGCCTGCTCATTGTTGTAATGTACATGAAGAGATTGATGGAAATCCATGGTACTATGACATCTTGCAATATGTCAAGCTTCGAAAGTATCCAGAAGGGGCAAATGACAATGACAGAAAGACACTCAGAAAAATGGCAACAAGATATGTCATAGATGGGGAGATCCTATATAGGAAAAGTCATGATCAAACATTGCTGAGATGTGTGGATGCCCGGGAGGCGAAGGAGATTTTAGCCGAAGTACATGACGGGCTCTGTGGAATGCAGGCCAACGGGCTGTCTATAGCCCAGAAAATTATGAGATATGGTTATTTCTGGTTGACCATTGAGGGAGATTGCATCGATTACGCCAGGAAATGCCATAAATGCCAAATTTACGCTGAAAAGATTCACGCACCCCCATCGCCTTTACACACCATGAATTCTCTATGGCCTTTTACGGCGTGGGGCATGGACGTCATCGGGCAGATTCATCCGAAAGCTTCCAATGGACACCGTTTCATTTTGGTCGCCATAGACTATTTCACTAAATGGGTAGAGGCAGCGTCTTACGCCAACATCACAAGGACTACAGTATGTAAGTTCTTAAAGAAGAAGATTATTTGTCGATACGAATTGCCAGAAAGGGTCATCACCGACAACGCTTCCAATCTGAATAACAAAATGATGACGGACGTGTGCACTCAATTCAAGATAACACACCATAATTTCACAGTCTATTGTCCTAAAATGAATGGAGCAGTGGAAGCAGCAAACAAGAACATAAAGAAGATCATAGCAAAGACGACGGATACCTACAGGGATTGGCATGAGAAGTTGCCGTTTGCCATTTTCGCCTATAGGACGTCCATTCGCACATCAACGGGGACAACACCCCACTCCTTGTTGTATGGTACCAAAGCAGTACTCCCCATCGAGGTAGAGATCCCGTCTCTCTGGGTCTTAAATGAAGTAAAAATGGAAGAAGCCGAATGGGTGCAGGCCAGACTCGACCAGCTAAATCTCATTGATGAAAAAAGACTAAAAGCCATCTGTCATGGTCAGATGTACCAAAAGCGGATGATGCAGGCATACAACAAAAAGGTGCTCCCAAAAGAATTCAAAGAAGGAGATCTGGTGCTCAAGAAAATCCTCCCGATTCAGGAAGATTCTCGAGGAAAGTGGATGCCCAACTGGGAAGAGCCGTACGTGGTAAAAAAGGCATTCTCAGGAGGAGCCCTAATCCTAACAGAAATGGATGAAGACGAGCTGAAAAACCCTGTAAATTCTGATGCTGTTAAGAAATACTATCTTTGAAAAAAAAGAAAAAAGAGAAGAAAAAGAAAATAAAATAAAAAGAAGAAAAGAACAAAAATGGAGAGCTCAGGGCGAAAACCCGAAATAGGGCGTCTTGAAGCAGATGGAGGACCTGAGTTGAAAACCCGTAAAGGGCGGCTCGGGTGAATTGAAAAGTTGAATATCCGAAGAGAAGGGTATCCCCATGAACATCATGAAGATGGAGCTTCAGGCAAAAGATCCTACGCCGGTTGACAAGGTCATGTATCATTCATATCGAAGATAATGAGGGATCTTGTATTTCATACTTAACTTTTCTTCTTTCTCATGTGTGTCATACCTCTTTTAAGATATCCCAAGCCCTTAATCGTAATAAAATCGTGTTTTTGAGCATCCATTCCTTGTCTTCTTGTTAATTTCAGGCAAATAAGCTAACATAGGCTTATGGTAAAACAAGAGATTTCTGAGCATTACTGTGATCTAACCTTAAAAATGCAGGTGATTAAAGAAAATGATGTTAACTTCGCCCTCTAGATCCCTACATAACGGTTGTTGATAGGGAAGGCGGAAAGCTTCAAACAACCGGATAGGATGACCAATGGCGTACGTCCTGCTTATTCAAAGAAAGCATGCGGTATAACAAGAGAGATCTCTCGGGTGAAAACCCAGAAGGGCACCCCTAAAAAAACAAAAAGAAACAAAAAAAACTCTCTAAAGCGAAAACCCGAAAGGGCACTTTAGAATCCCAAGTCGTAAATGGAGAAAAAAAAAGGTTGGAATGGTTGAACCCGACAGTGAAGTGGGGTATCGACGCCCATGAAAAAGGAGAAAGTGAACAACGAGATCGAATAAGGACCAAAGCAAGCCCACCAAGATATTGACACTCATGCATCATGGATAGTTAGACATCATTAGGATTAGGAGCATGTTAATTCATTTGTCATAGCATTTTGTTTTATCTTAGACAGGTATCTGTGGATTCAAAGAGACATCGGTAGCCATCGTGGTGTGAATCCCAAATGTGGAGACAATGGTTCTACATACAAAAGGCCTATGTTTCCAAGCGCCTGCAGAGAGAGGTTCTATATAGGAAGAATCATCCGCTCCGAGGCTTCAGAAGCTGAAAGTTTTGTATAGGAAGGACTTACAGCTCTAGGGTGAAGACTAGCAGTTCTATATAGGAAGAACTCCCAGTCGAAGGAATTCACCCAGGACACACAAGGTTTTATATAGGGAAAACCTGTTGTGTCTGAAAGCGAAGAGTCTTATATAGGAAGGGCTCAGAGCTCCACTGTCTTAGAGTAAAAGATTCTATATAGGAAGAATCCGTAGCTCCAAGATTTCAAAAGCTAAAGGTTCTATATAGGAAGGACTGACGGCTCCAGGGTGAAGACTAGCAGTTCTATATAGGAAGAACTCACAGTCGAAGGAATTCACCCATGATACACAAGGTTTTATATAGGGAAAACCTGTCGTGTCGAAAGCGAAGAGTCCTATATAGGAAGGGCTCCGAGCTTTATTGTCTTAGAGTGAAAGGTTCTATATAGGAAGAACCTGTAGCTCTGAGATTTCAGACGCCAAAAGTTCTATATAGGAAGGACTAACGACTCTAGGGTTTGAAGACTAGCAGTTCTATACAGGAGGAACTCCCAGTCGGAAGAATCCATCAGCGACGCAAGAGGTTTTATATAGGAGAAACCAGCGTTGAAGACGAAGAGTTCTATATAGGAAGGACTCCAAGCTTTACTGTCTCGAAGTGAAAAGTTCTATATAGGAGGGACTCATAACTCGAGGCTTCAGAGTGAAGGGTTCTATATAGGAAGAGCCTGTAGCTCCAAGATCGGAGGGGGAAGAAGCTATATATAAGAAGGACTTACGAGCCTGAAGATTCAGCCGAGGAAGAACGGAGAGTTCCAGAAGAACACGTGTTTCCAAAGCTACAAACAGGGAAGTCGGATAAAAATGAGTGCTTATGAATCTTTGCTTTGTTCCCATTCCACGAGAACAAGCAAAGAGGGGCAACTGTAATCACTCATTTTTATCTGGTCTGTAAATACATATTAGTATAATTATTAGTATATTAGCGTTACATGTGTACATTGTGTTATTTTATGCTATATGTTTATTATATGCATGAATGTTATTAATATATGTAAAGTGTGTAGTGTGTGCATGTATATTATAAAATATGTATGTATACGTATTAATAAGTAATACGGTGTATGTGTGTTACGCATGTATCTATATTTAGTACGAGCGTATTTGTTTTTACGAATAAGTGTTGCATGTATTATTAAGTATATGTATGTGTGAACGTATTTCATCACAATTGTATGTATGTATACGTAATTACGTATGTATCTGTATTTACTGTTATATTAATATATTAATATGTATGGACAAAACTGAAAAAATAATAGGAAGCCCACTTAAATTAAAATGTCCACATTATTACCAGAATAATAATACAAGGCCCGGTTGGCCCAAGCCCAAAACCCTATTTAACTCTAATTATTTTTGTGCAGATAACTATGGGCCGTTGGATCAAGATCTGATCCAACGGCCACGATCAAGGAAGGATAAAATATCTAGCCAGCCGCGTGCACTACATGTCTGGACGGTTCGAGTGCCACGCGCACGTGCGGTCCACGCGCGGACTCTTCAATATCCCACGCGTGCGTGAGTCCCACGCACTATAACCCCTCGACTGCTAAGCCCCACGTGTCACGATCTGGAGCTGTTTCACCGATCGAGGTTTCATCTGGGCCGTTCATCCTTCAAGCCAGCCCGACCGTTAGATCAAATCTGATCCAACGGCCGAAGACAACTCCCCCACACCGCCACCATGCTCCCACCATGCCGGTCTCCAACCACCGCGTGCAGACATATCAGAACACAAATAAAGCGGTATTTATTAAAGTACCAATTTTGGGCGGTGTGGGGGTGCTAATCCTTCCCCATCCGTAACCGACTCCCGAACCCAATAATTTTTAAATCTCTGGTTTTATGGTGTCCGGCCTACCTAAGTGGCCGGTGGCGACTCCAATTTTTTAATAAAATGCGGTTTTTAAAAAAAAACCCACGGAATAAACGTTTTATATCCGAAAAATCACAAACACTTCGAAAACTCGTTTTTAGCAAAAAAAAGTCATCGCTACAACCCCGTACGAGGATCGATTCCACCACCGTCAACAAGAAAACAACCATCGCGTTCAAGCAAGAGAATCATGACACCGACCAAAAGGAAACTAATCATCTACGATGACGAACTCTCGGAGTAAGTCCTCGTATGCATTTTATTTTTTCGTTATTTTCTTTAATGCATGCATTGAGGACAATGCCTCACTCGAGTTTGGGGGGCATTGTTATTAGTAGTTACCATATTTAGTTACATTCATCTTAAGTATTACATTCAGGATACATAAATTGCTTGCCATGCCTTTAGTTGGAACAAGAATTGCTTAGATTTGATGAATATTCGATGATGACTTTGCCAATGCACTTAATTGATAGAATTTTTATTCTAGGATAACCATGGAAAAACTTAAAATTTTACTATGATGCTAAATTTGATGAAACACTGTTGTGGTTTGATTGATTTAAGGAATTCTAGTGAACTTAGGTTGATCATTAACAAATTGGGGGATTAGAATAAAAATTGGATGAATGCTAGAGGTGCCCGAAATTGGCTCTAGCATATAATAAAAAAATTGATCACTAGAGGTGCCCGAAACTGGCTCTAGTATGTGTTAAAAAAATTTATAACTAGAGGTGCCCGAAACCGGCTCTAGTCGAATAAATTAACTTAAGAAAACTAAAAACAAAATACTAGAGGTGCCCAAAACTGGCTCTAGTTAAAACATGTTAAAAAGAACCCAATAAAGTAATTTGAAAACCTATTGTTTGCATAAATCCTAAAAATCAACTTGCACACAACTCCGCACACACTCACAAGCATTATAGTTTGATTCCGAGTAATTCCTAAGTTTTACAAAAAATAAAAAGCCAATCATACTTTGTGCCCCGGTTCAGAGAATTGAAATCAAGTTCAAAGCTAAGTTTGTGAAAATTGAAGTCTTGGTAGGTAATTATGAGTTTGCATTGCTTGAGGACAAGCAATAGTTTGAGTTTGGGGGTGTGATAAGTGTTCAAAAGTACTATTTTTCTTACCCTTTTTACTCATATTATTGTTATACTTAGGCTCATATTAGTTGCATAATTAGCCATTCATGCATTAATCCATGTTTCCTTCCATCGTTGAGCTAGATTACATAACTTGGTAGTTTTTGTGGGAAAAGATGTTGCTTTGGTGTGTTTTGTGTGTATGTGCAGGATCATTTGCCAAAGCAAGGCTAAAGCTAGTTGCCAGGGCAATGCATGAAGGAGACGCCGAGCCAGTTGATAAGTGTTCAAAAGTACTATTTTTCTTACCCTTTTTACTCATATTATTGTTAGACTTAGGCTCATATTAGTTGCATAGATTAGCCATTCATGCATTAATCCATGTTTCCTTCAATCGTTGAGCTTGATTACATAACTTGGTGATTTTTGTGGAAATAGATGCTGCTTTGGTGTGTTTTTGTGTGTGTATGTGCAGGATCACTTGCCAAAGCAATGCCGAGCTAGTTGCCAGGGCAGTGCATGAAGGAGACGCCGAGCCAGTTGCCATGGCATTTGTCGACAAAGACCAAAAGCAATATGGATGTCGAAATTCATGATTTTACAAGCCCAAGATGACATGGAGCAAGGTCCAAGCCCAAAGGAATTTGATTGCCATGCAGAGATTAAAGAAGAATTAAATTCCAAGAGGATAGGAGAAGTTCTAATAGGAATAAAATTATAATAAAGAATTATATTCTTTAAAGATAATTTAATTCCAACTCAAACTCCTCCTCAAAGAAGGACTTTGGCCTAGCCCTATAAATATCAAGGAGATTTCGACAATTCAAGAAGGAGAAGAAGAGGGAATTTCGACAACTCCAAGAGAGGAAGCAAAGGGAATTTTCGGCAAGCATCTAGGGCAAGGGATTTTCGACAAGCTTCATCTTTCCTTCCTTGTTCGATTGGGTTCATGCTAGGGATTGTTTATCTTGTGTTTCTTTGGAACCTAGCCATGAACTAAACTTACTTGGCTATGGTTATTGTGTTTTGTGGTTGTGAGAAACTATTGGTTTTGTTTAGGTAATAAGAGTTTGCACTTTTCTATTTCAAGGTTTATTCATTCTTGATTCTTATTATTGTTTGCGAGTGAATTGAGAGAGGATCTCGTGATTTCATCCATTTATCTAATATCGGGAGAGTTAGATTCAAGAAACGAATGAATATGATCTTTATGCAATCCAATGATGGTGAAGATTAATCCGGCTTAGGAATAAGTTAAGGATTTCAACGGCTAAGAGGAGCGCAAAGATTGGTTGTTGTTCACCCTTGATTCACGCAGGGATGTATTATCAAGGCATGCACAAGTAGCTAGAGTTTCGACTTAGGGATAAGAAGAAACCATTGAAGAACGCCCGCCGAACCTTGAAGTTGCTGCCCGATCGCCCAAGTAGTTGCCCAACTAGTCGCCCAAGCAACCATCAATTAGTTGCCAAGGCAACCCGTTGTGCAAGTCGCCACGGCAACCGAAGTTGCCCATGCACTCTTTTACCAAGACAATCCAATCGGCTATCACACCTCAACTCACGATAACCTAGCCTATCTCTCTCATTCGAATTCATCTTTTCTTTTACTTAATTGCTTTCTAGATTAGTTATTAGTTAAAACTTCTATAATCCTTCACTTGTGTTTTTACTTTTACAATTGCAAGAGACTAGATTCTTGAAGTGGCACCAATCCTGTGGAGACGATATCTTTTATACTATAACTTGCAACGTGTATACTTGCACAATTGCATAGCACTTATTACAGCGCAACAAGTTTTTGGCGCCGTTGCGGGGATTGGCAATAGCGACTTTGTTTTTACTTTCTTGCACTTTCTTTTTATTTTTCTTGTTTAAAATTCAAAGGGCTAACAAACTTTGGTTTTGCATTGGTATATGACCAGTAGCGAGACCGACTTCACGAGAATATCCCTTTGATCCGTAAATCGAACGAACCTTACAAAGACTTAGACGAAGGATAAGAGAAGCAATGGCAAATCAAGACGGCAATATTAATCAAGATGTTCGAGCGGTGGAGGAGTGATTCTTGCACGAAAATGTAACTATTCGAGACTATCTTGAAGAAGATCTTGATGGACTTAACCCGAGAGTTGTCACACCCGAAATTGAAGCCGACCACTTTGAGTTGAAACCGGTAATGTTTATTATGATCAACACAATAGGTCAATTTGGCGGCTCAAAGAATCAAGATGCACGACAACATCTGAAATCTTTCCTCGAGATTTGCAACTCGTTCAAGATACACGAGTCACCCCGATGTCTTACGATTAAGATTATTCCCCTATTCACCGAGGATAGGGCGAAAGCATGGCTAAATAGCATTCATGCGGATCCATAGCATCTTGGACTGATCTTTGTCGAGATTTCCTTGCTAGATTTAATCCTACAAATTTAATCGATAAGCCGTAGAATTACATTACTTCTTTTTCGAGCGGATGATGAATCCATGTACGAGGCTTGGGAGCGATATAGAGAACTTCTACACAAATGCCCTTTACACGGATTCCCGGTGTGGACTCAAGTAACAATGTTTTACAACGCCGTGAATACACCAACAAGGATGATGCTAGATGCCTCGGCAAACGGCATACTCCTAGATAAGTCACGGAAGAAGCAATGCAAATTTTAAACAGGCTGGCCAAGAATGATTATCAATTCCCATCTACTAGAAGAGGAGGAGTTAGACGCTGCCACAATACATGAACTAGGATCATCAGATTCAATTTCGCACAATGGGCCGCTTTAACCAAGATGGTCCGAACATGCAAAAACCAAAAAACACACATGAAGTCAAGGTAATGGATTCTTTTTGTGAGTTATGTGGTGATAACCATAATTCTTCGAATGTATGCGAGAATCCGAATCTAGCTTCTATGTGGGGAATTACAATCGGGGTAACAACATGATGTCCAATACATACAATCCAGCTTGGAAGAAGCACCCAATTTTTCATGGAGTAATCCCAACAATGCTCTAAACCAGAACAATCGGAATGCACAAGCATCGGGATTCCAGCAGAAATATGTCACAAAGAATGATGCCGCAAAGAACAACCGACAACATCTAGTTCTTTGGAAAATTCTCTAAATGCTTTTATGATGAAAACTGAATCTTATATGGCGAGAATAGTAATTTCATAAAAAGAACTGATGCTTTTATTAACAGGACCGAGATGAGATTGCAAAACCAAGAGGCGGCAATCAAATCATTGGAAAATCAAGTCGGACAATTTGCTCAAAATCAAACACTAGACCACAAGGAGGTTTACCTAGCGATCTTCAAGTCGCAAGAGGAACTGGCCATGAGCAATGTAAGGCAATCACCACCAGAAGTGGCCAACAACTTAGAGAGGTTCAAACCCGCTCGTCAAACAAAACTCCACAAAAAGATCAAGACGAACCTAGCGGCAAAGTCTCAGATGCTGAACCAGGAATTGCTGCGGCAACCGGCAATAAGCATGCCTCGGCAACCGATGACGCCTCGAAACTTGCGATAAGCACGCCTCGGCAACCCCAGTTGGTAACGCGCGGGCAACTCGGATGTCCCAAAGCAATGCCGTCAATCAGGTTTCAAACCAATGAAAGGATAGAAGATATCCGACTTCCACCACCATTCCCACAAAGGTTGAAGCGACAAAAGCAAGAATACCAATTCAAGAAGTTTCTTGATATCCTAAAGCAAGTCCACATCAACTTGCCATTGGTGGAAGCAATTGAACAAATGCCAAACTATGCCAAGTTTCTTAAAGACATTGTGTCCAAGAGAACAAGGCTAGGAGAGTTTGAAACAGTTGCCGCGACAGAGGGATGCATGGCAATGTTGCTGTCGCATGCCGCCCAAATTGAAGGATCTCGGAAGTTTCACAATACCCTGTTCTATTGGAAATCACTATGTCGGAAAGCACTATACGACCTAGGGGCTAGCATAAACTTGATTCCTAAATCGGTTTTCCGAAACTAGGAATCGGGAGGCAAGACCTACAACAGATTATCTTTGCAACTAGCAAGCGAGATCCTATGTGCATCCGAGGGAAAAATTGAGGACATACTTGGTAAAAGTTGATAAATTCATTTTTCCCGTGACTTTATTATTTTGGATTGTGAAGCGAGATGAGCATGCACCTATCATTCTCGGGAGACCATTCCTAGCGGCGAGGAGAACTTTGATTGATATTGAAAAGGAGAACTCACAATGAGGGTGAATGACCAGCAAGTAAAACTAAATGTGTTCCAAACACTAAGGCATGCCGATGATCCGTAAGAATGCCAACTACTTCATGCCACGGCAGTTTAACCGATGAGAAATTTAGTTGCCTCGACAACTACATTGCCGATCAAGAGGAACCCGAGGAGTATGAAGAGCGGTCGATGAGGAACAACCAGAAGAGGCAAATTGGCTAGTCAATCGACCAGTACATACTTTGAACCACCGGACTACTCGTAAGGAAGGTAAGATCGAAAAACCCTCTATCGAAAATCCACCAATTCTTGAGTTGAAACAATTGCGAGCAAATCAAAATATGTATACTTAGGGATCGATAATACATTACCTGTAATTATTTCCTCTAAGTTACAACCTGAAAGCAGAAAAGAAGCTGATCAACATGTTGAAGCTACACAAAAAGGCAATAGGGTGGACAATTGCCGACTTGAAGGGAATTAGCCCGGTGTGCATGCACAAGATCTTGTTGGAAGATGATCACAAACCTTCAATTGAGGCCCGGAGGAGACTGAATCATGCCATGAAAGGGGTTGTAATGAAAGAAATCATCAAGTGGCTTGACGCCGGCATTATATACCCTATCTCCGATAGTACGTGGGTAAGTCCGGTACAATGTGTGCCGAAAAAGGAGGTATAACGGTGGTAAGCAATGAAAATAATGAACTTATCCCAACCAGATCGTGACCGTTGGAGGGTTTGTATGGACTATCGAAAGCTAAACAAAGCCACTAGGAAAGATCACTTCCCATTACCCTTTATTGATCAAATGCTTGACCGTCTTGCGGTAAACCCTTTTACTGTTTTCTTGATGGTTATTCAGGTTACAATCAGATTGCCATAGCACCGTAAGATCAAGAAAAGACAACCTTCACATGCCCCTACGGTACTTATGCCTTCCGAAGGATGCCGTTCGGATTGTGTAACGCCCGCAACCTTCCAAAGATGCATGATGGCGCTCTTTTCAGACATGGTCGAAGACTTCCTTGAGATCTTCATGGATGATTTTTCGGTTTTTGGTAATGACTTCGACGGCTGTCTCGGCAATTTAGAGAGGGTGTTAGCAAGATGCGAAGAAACAGATTTAGTCCTCAATTGGGAGAAATGCCACTTTATGGTAGATGAAGGAATAATGCTCGGCCATAAGATTTCATCCAAGGGAATTGAAGTAGACAAAGCCAAGGTGGACGTGATCGAGAGATTACCCCCACCAAATTCGGTTAAATGAATTCGAAGTTTTCTCGGACATGCAGGTTTTTACAGGAGGTTCATTCATAATTTTTCTAAAATCACTAAACCTTTATGTAATCTGCTTGAACAGGATAAAGTCTTCGATTTTGATGATTCTTGCACTCAAGCATTTGAAACCCTAAAGAAAAAGCTTGCCTCGGCACCCATTGTCGTTCCACCGCATTGACGCTACCTTTGAGCTCATGTGTGATGCAAGTGATTTCGCAGTAGGAGCAGTCCTAGGCCAACGCACAGGTAAGACCTTCCATGTGATATACTACGCTAGTAAAACTCTTAATGATGCTCAAGTGAATTATACAACAACGGAGAAAGAGTTACTAGCTGTAGTTTTCGCATTTGACAAGTTCCGATCCTATTTAATTGGTACAAAGGTAATAGTTCATACGGACCATTCGGCAATCAAATACTTATTTGCTAAAAAGGATGCTAAACCTCGTTTGATTCGTTGGATATTACTTTTACAAGAATTTGATATTGAAATTAAGGACGAGAAAGGAACAGAAAAATCAAGTGGCGATCACTTATCACGTTTGGAACGCAATAGGGAGAAAGACGCGGATCTAGAGATATGCGATGCATTCCCGGATGAACAAATTCTAATTGCCTCGGCAACCCTCAATGCCTCGGCAACTCTCGACGCCGCAGCAGTCTTTGACGCACACGCCTCGGTAATTTTGGGAGCAGACACTACGGCAGCACATGCCTCGGCAATACCCTGGTACGCAGATTTAGTTAACTTCCTTGTTTGTGGTATTTTTCCGTATGGCATTACTCACCAAGGGAAGAAGCGGTTCCGCCATGATGCTAAGCATTACTTTTGGGATGAGCCTCTTTTTTTTAAACAATGTGCAGATCAGGTTATACGCCGATGTGTCCCTGAAGAAGAGCAACAGAATGTACTCCGGCAATGCCATTCTTCACCCTATGGAGGACATTTTGGAGGAACTCGTACCGCGGCCAAAGTCTTGCAATCCGGTTTGTATTGGCCAACATTGTACAAAGATGCCCAAGACTTTTACAAGCAATGTGATCGTTGCGGAGGGCGGGCAATATCTCTAGACGACATGAGATGCCACTCCGAACATCATCGAGGTAGAACTGTTCGATGTATGGGGATCGATTTTATGGGACCTTTCCATCTTCATTCGGCAACCTCTACATCTTACTCGCCGTCGACTATGTGTCTAAATGGGTAGAGGCAGCTGCGGTTCCCAACGACGATTCCAAGACCGTGCAACGATTCCTGCGAAAAACATATTTACACGGTTTGGGATGCCGAGAGCAATTATCAGCGATGGGGGCAAGCATTTTGACAATGGACTAATTGCCAAGATGTTGCAACGCTTCAGCATATCACACAAGATCGCCACGGCATATCACCCACAAACCAACGGGCAAGGAAAATTTCCAACCGAGAGTTGAAGGGAATACTCGAGAAAGTTGTAAACCCCTCAAGGAAGGATTGGTCATTAAGACTAGATGACGACTTTGGGCATATCGCACTGCATTCAAAACACCATTAGGTATGTCCCCTTCCAACTTGTCTATGGTAAAACATGTCATCTACCAAAATGAAATCGAGCACAAGGCGTCTTGGGCAATCAAGACCGTGAATATGGATTGGGAAAGTGCGGACAAAAGCGCTTTGATGGATCTCAATGAGATAGAAGAATTTCGTGCACTCGCCTATAACAATGCACGAATCTACAAGGAGAAAACAAAGCGATGGCACGACAAGAAACTATTGCCACGGCAATTCACGCCAGGCAACTAGTTCTCCTATTCAATTCTCGGCTAAAACTTTTCCCGGAAAGCTGAAATCAAGATGGTCGGGACCATTCAAGTCGTCAAACCATTCTCTCATGGTGCCGTAATAATCAAGTCCATCTCGACAATCATGAATTCAAAGTTAATGGACAAAGATTGATGCACTACAATGGTGCCCATGTGGAACGTAACAAGGAAGTGGTCAACTTAGGAGATGCATGAGCATGCTCTCCTTTGATTTTCCTTTTTCTTTTTCTTTTTATTTTCATTTTTATTTTTAGGAGATATTTTATTTTTTTCTTTATTATCTTTAGTTTTCAGGTTTTCTTTGTTTTTTTTCACAACAAGACTCACAACTACTATGCTAAGGAAATTTATCACAAGATCCTTGCCCGGCAACAAATGAAGAAGATGCCGCGGCAACCTACATCGTGCTGCACAAGCTGATGCCACGGCAACCAACCATGAAGATGCCACGGCAACCAAAGCTAAAGACATCCCAAGCAACAAGAAAACAACCATCGCGTTCAAGCAAGAAAATCAAGACGCCAACTAGAAGGAAACTAATCATCTACGATGACGAACTCTCGGAGTAAGTCCTCGTATGCATTTTTATTTTTATTGTTATTTTCGTTATTTTTATGCATGCATTGAGGACAATGCCTCACTTGAGTTTGGGGGATTGTTATTAGTAATTACCATGTTTAGTTACATTAATCTTAAGCATTACATTTAGGATACATAAATTGCTTGCCATGCCTTTAATTGGAACAAGAATTGCTTAGATTTGATGAATATTCAATGATGACTTTACCAATGCACTTAATTGATAGAATTTTTATTCTAGGATAACCACGGAAAAACTTAGAATTTTACTATGATGCTAAATTTGATGAAACACTGTTGTGGTTTGATTGATTTAAGGAGTTCTAGTAAACTTAGGTTGATAATTAACTAATTGGGGGATTAGAATAAAAATTGGATGAATGCTAGAGGTGCCCGAAATTGGCTCTAGCATATGCTAAAAAAAATTGATCACTAGAGGTGCCCGAAACTGGCTCTAGGAGGCGTTAAAATTTTTTTAACTAGAGGTGCCCGAAACCGGCTCTAGTCGATTAAATTAACTTAAGAAAACTAAAAATAAAACACTAGAGGTGCCCGAAATTGGCTCTAGTTAAAACATGTTAAAAAAAAAAGAACCCAATGAAGTAATTTGAAAACCTATTGTTGCATAGAATCCGAAAAATCAACTTGCACACAACTCCGCACACACGCACAAGCATTATAGTTTGATTCCGAGTAACTCCTCAGTTTTCCGAAAAATAAAAAGCCAATCATACTTTGTGCCCGGTTCGTAGAATTGAAATCAAGTTCAAAGCTAAGTTTGTGAAAATTTGAAGTCTTGGCAGGTATTTATGAGTTTGCATTGCTTGAGGACAAGCAATAGTTCGAGTTTGGGGGTGTGATAAGTGTTCAAAAGTACTATTTTTCTTACCCTTTTTACTCATATTATTGTTAGACTTAGGCTCATATTAGTTGCATAGTTAGCCATTCATGCATTAATCCATGTTTCCTTCAATCGTTGAGCTTGATTACATAACTTGGTGATTTTTGTGGAAATAGATGCTGCTTTGGTGTGTTTTTGTGTGTGTATGTGCAGGATCACTTGCCAAAGCAATGCCGAGCTAGTTGCTAGTTGCCGGGCAAGTTGCGGTGCATGAAGGAGACGCCGAGCCAGTTGCCATGGCATTTGTCGACAAAGACCAAAAGCAATATGGATGTCGAAATTCATGATTTTACAAGCCCAAGATGACATGGAGCAAGGTCCAAGCCCAAAGGAATTTGATTGCCATGCAGAGATTAAAGAAGAATTAAATTCAAGAGGATAGGAGAAGTTCTAATAGGAATAAAATTATAATAAAGAATTATATTCTTTAAAGATAATTTAATTCCAACTCAAACTCCTCCTCAAAGAAGGACTTTGGCCTAGCCCTATAAATATCAAGGAGATTTCGACAATTCAAGAAGGAGAAGAAGAAGGAAATTTCGACAACTCCAAGAGAGAGAAGCAAAGGAATTTTTAAACAAGCATCTAGGGCAAGGGATTTTCGACAAGCTTCATCTTTCCTTCCTTGTTCGATTGGGTTCATGCTAGGGATTGTTTATCTTGTGTTTCTTTGGAACCTAGCCATGAACTAAATTTACTTGGCTATGGTTATTGTGTTTTGTGGTTGTGAAAACTATTGGTTTTTGTTTAGGTAATAAGAGTTTGCACTTTTCTATTTCAAAGGTTTATTCATTCTTGATTCTTATTATTGTTTGCAGTGAATTGGGAGAGGATCTCGTGATTTCATCCATTTATAAATATCGGAGAGTTAGATTCAAAAACGAATGAATATGATCTTTATTCAATCAATGATGGTGAAGATTAATCCGGCAGGAATAAGTTAAGGATTTCAGCGGCTAAGAAGGAGCGCAAGATTGGTTGTTGTTCACCCTTGATTCACGCGGGGATGTATTATCAAATCCGACTTGGAAGAAGCACCCAAATTTTCATGGAGTGTCAAACAAAACTCCACAAAAGATCAAGGCGAACCTGGCGGCAAAGTCTCGGATCTTGAACCGGGAATTGCTTGCGGCAACCGGCAATAAGCATGCCTCGGCAACCGATGGCGCCTCGGAAACTTGCGATAAGCATGCCTCGGCAACCCCAGTTGGTAACGCGCCGGCAACTCGGATGTCCCAGCAATGCCGTCAATCGGGTTTCAAACCAATGAAAGGATAGAAGATATCCGACTTCCACCACCATTCCCACAAAGGTTGAAGCGACAAAAGCAAGAATACCAATTCAAGAAGTTTCTTGATATCCTAAAGCAAGTCCACATCAACTTGCCATTGGTGGAAGCAATTGAACAAATGCCAAACTATGCCAAGTTTCTTAAAGACATTGTGTCCAAGAGAACAAGGCTAGGAGAGTTTGAAACAGTTGCGCTTGACGACAGAGGATGCATGGCAATGTTGCACAATCGCATGCCGCCCAAATTGAAGGATCTCGGAAGTTTCACAATACCCTGTTCTATTGGAAATCACTATGTCGGGAAAGCACTATACGACCTAGGGGCTAGCATAAACTTGATTCCTAAATCGGTTTTCCAGAAACTAGGAATCGGGAAGGCAAGACCTACAACAGTTATCTTTGCAGCAGCTAGCCGCATCCTATGTGCATCCAGAGGGAAAATTGAGGACATACTGGTAAAAGTTGATAAATTCATTTTTCCCGCTGACTTTATTATTTTGGATTGTGAAGCAGATGAGCATGCACCTATCATTCTCGGGAGACCATTCCTAGCGACAGGGAGAACTTTGATTGATATTGAAAAGGGAGAACTCACAATGAGGGTGAATGACCAGCAAGTAAAACTAAATGTGTTCCAAACACTAAGGCATGCCGATGATCCAGAAGAATGCCAACTACTTCATGCCACGGCAGAGTTTAACTTCGATGAGAAATTTAGTTGCCTCGACAACTACATTGCCGATCAAGAGGAACCTGAGGAGTATGAAGAGCCGGTCGATGAGGAACAACCAGAAGAGGCAAATTGGCTAGTCAATCGACCAGGTACATACTTTGAACCACTGGACTACTCAGGTAAGGAAGGTAAGATCGAAAAACCCTCTATCGAAAATCCACCAATTCTTGAGTTGAAACAATTGCGAGCAAATCAAAATATGTATACTTAGGGATCGATAATACATTACCTGTAATTATTTCCTCTAAGTTACAACCTGAGCAGGAAAAGAAGCTGATCAACATGTTGAAGCTACACAAAAAGGCAATAGGGTGGACAATTGCCGACTTGAAGGGAATTAGCCCAGCGGTGTGCATGCACAAGATCTTGTTGGAAGATGATCACAAACCTTCAATTGAGGCCCAGAGGAGACTGAATCATGCCATGAAAGGGGTTGTAATGAAAGAAATCATCAAGTGGCTTGACGCCGGCATTATATACCCTATCTCCGATAGTACGTGGGTAAGTCCGGTACAATGTGTGCCGAAAAAGGGAGGTATAACAGTGGTAAGCAATGAAAATAATGAACTTATCCCAACCAGGACTGTGACCGGTTGGAGGGTTTGTATGGACTATCGAAAGCTAAACAAAGCCACTAGGAAAGATCACTTCCCATTACCCTTTATTGATCAAATGCTTGACCGTCTTGCAGGTAAACCCTTTTATTGTTTTCTTGATGGTTATTCAGTTACAATCAGATTGCCATAGCACCGTAAGATCAAGAAAAGACAACCTTCACATGCCCCTACGGGTACTTATGCCTTCCGAAGGATGCCGTTCGGATTGTGTAACGCCCCGGCAACCTTCCAAAGATGCATGATGGCGCTCTTTTCAGACATGGTCGAAGACTTCCTTGAGATCTTCATGGATGATTTTTCGGTTTTTGGTAATGACTTCGACGGCTGTCTCGGCAATTTAGAGAGGGTGTTAGCAAGATGCGAAGAAACAGATTTAGTCCTCAATTGGGAGAAATGCCACTTTATGGTAGATGAAGGAATAATGCTCGGCCATAAGATTTCATCCAAGGGAATTGAAGTAGACAAAGCCAAGGTGGACGTGATCGAGAGATTACCCCACCAAATTCGGTTAAATGAATTCAAGTTTTCTGGACATGCGAGTTTTTACAGGAGGTTCATTCATAATTTTTCTAAAATCACTAAACCTTTATGTAATCTGCTTGAACAGGATAAAGTCTTGATTTTGATGATTCTTGCACTCAAGCATTTGAAACCCTAAAGAAAAAGCTTGCCTCGGCACCCATTGTCGTTCCACCCAGTTTGACGCTACCTTTGAGCTCATGTGTGATGCAAGTGATTTCGCGAGAGGAGCAGTCCTAGGCCAACGCACGTAAGACCTTCCATGTGATATACTACGCTAGTAAAACTCTTAATGATGCTCAAGTGAATTATACAACAACGGAGAAAGAGTTACTAGTCAGTAGTTTTCGCATTTGACAAGTTCGATCCTATTTAATTGGTACAAAGGTAATAGTTCATACGGACCATTCGGCAATCAAATACTTATTTGCTAAAAAGGATGCTAAACCTCGTTTGATTCGTTGGATATTACTTTTACAAGAATTTGATATTGAAATTAAGGGCGAGAAAGGAACAAAAAATCAAGTGGCGATCACTTATCACGTTTGGAACGCAATAGGGAGAAAGACGCGGATCTAGAGATATGCGATGCATTCCCGGATGAACAAATTCTAATTGCCTCGCAACCCTCAATGCCTCGGCAACTCGACGCCGCAGCAGTCTTTGACGACACGCCTCGGTAATTTTGGGAGCAGCACACTCTGGCAAGACATGCCTCGGCAATACCCCGCACGCAGATTTAGTTAACTTCCTTGTTTGTGGTATTTTTCCGTATGGCATTACTCACCAAGGGAAGAAGCGGTTCCGCCATGATGCTAAGCATTACTTTTGGGATGAGCCTCTTTTTTTAAAACAATGTGCAGATCAAAGTTATACGCCGATGTGTCCTCAAGAAGAGCAACAGAATGTACTCCGGCAATGCCATTCTTCACCCTATGGAGGACATTTTGGAGGAACTCGTACATGACCAAAGTCTTGCAATCCGGTTTGTATTGGCCAACATTGTACAAAGATGCCCAAGACTTTTACAAGCAATGTGATCGTTGCGGAGGGCGGGCAATATCTCTAGACGACATGAGATGCCACTCGAACATCATCGAGGTAGAACTGCTCGATGTATGGGGATCGATTTTATGGGACCTTTCCCATCTTCATTCGGCAACCTCTACATCTTACTCGCCGTCGACTATGTGTCTAAATGGGTAGAGGCACCACTGCGGTTCCCAACGACGATTCCAAGACCGTGCAACGATTCTGCAGAAAAACATATTTACACGGTTTGGGATGCCGAGAGCAATTATCAGCGATGGGGCAAGCATTTTGACAATGTACTAATTGCCAAGATGTTGCAACGCTTCAGCATATCACACAAGATCGCCACGGCATATCACCCACAAACCAACGGGCAAGCGTAAAATTTCCAACCGAGAGTTGAAGGGAATACTCGAGAAAGTTGTAAACCCCTCAAGGAAGGATTGGTCATTAAGACTAGATGACGACTTTGGGCATATCGACCGCATTCAAAACACCATTAGGTATGTCCCCTTCCAACTTGTCTATGGTAAAACATGTCATCTACCGCTGGAAATCGAGCACAAGGCGTCTTTGGGCAATCAAGACCGTGAATATGGATTGGGAAAGTGCCGGACAAAAGCGCTTGATGGATCTCAATGAGATAGAAGAATTTCGTGCACTCGCCTATAACAATGCACGAATCTACAAGGAGAAAACAAAGCGATGGCACGACAAGAAACTATTGCCACGGCAATTCACGCCAGGGCAACTAGTTCTCCTATTCAATTCTCGGCTAAAACTTTTCCCGGAAAGCTGAAATCAAGATGGTCGGGACCATTCAAGTCGTCAAACCATTCTCTCATGGTGCCGTAATAATCAAGTCCATCTCTGACAATCATGAATTCAAAGTTAATGGACAAAGATTGATGCACTACAATGGTGCCCATGTGGAACGTAACAAGGAAGTGGTCAACTTAGGAGATGCATGAGCATGCTCTCCTTTCAGATTTTTTTTTTCTTTTTCTTTTTATTTTCATTTTTATTTTTAGGAGATATTTTATTTTTTTCTTTATTATCTTTAGTTTTCAGTTTTTTTTGTTTCTTTTTCACAACAAGACTCACAACTACTATGCTAAGGAAATTTATCACAAGATCCTTGCCCGGCAACAAATGAAGAAGATGCGCGGCAACCTACATCGTGCTGCACAAGCTGATGCCACGGCAACCAACCATGAAGATGCCACGGCAACCAAAGCTAAAGACATCCCGGCAACAAGAAAACAACCATCGCGTTCAAGCAAGAAAATCAAGACGCCAACTAGAAGGAAACTAATCATCTACGATGACGAACTCTCGGAGTAAGTCCTCGTATGCATTTTTATTTTTATTGTTATTTTTCGTTATTTTTATGCATGCATTGAGGACAATGCCTCACTTGAGTTTGGGGGGGATTGTTATTAGTAATTACCATGTTTAGTTACATTAATCTTAAGCATTACATTTAGGATACATAAATTGCTTGCCATGCCTTTAATTGGAACAAGAATTGCTTAGATTTGATGAATATTCAATGATGACTTTACCAATGCACTTAATTGATAGAATTTTTATTCTAGGATAACCACGGAAAAACTTAGAATTTTACTATGATGCTAAATTTGATGAAACACTGTTGTGGTTTGATTGATTTAAGGAGTTCTAGTAAACTTAGGTTGATAATTAACTAATTGGGGGATTAGAATAAAAATTGGATGAATGCTAGAGGTGCCCGAAATTGGCTCTAGCATATGCTAAAAAAATTGATCACTAGAGGTGCCCGAAACTGGCTCTAGGAGGCGTTAAAATTTTTTGAAACTAGAGGTGCCCGAAACCGGCTCTAGTCGATTAAATTAACTTAAGAAAACTAAAAATAAAACACTAGAGGTGCCCGAAATTGGCTCTAGTTAAAACATGTTAAAAAAAAAAAGAACCCAATGAAGTAATTTGAAAACCTATTGTTGCATAGAATCAAAAAATCAACTTGCACACAACTCCGCACACACACGCACAAGCATTATAGTTTGATTCCGAGTAACTCCTCGCTTTTCCGAAAAATAAAAAGCCAATCATACTTTGTGCCCGGTTGGAGAATTGAAATCAAGTTCAAAGCTAAGTTTGTGAAAATTTGAAGTCTTGGCGGTATTTATGAGTTTGCATTGCTTGAGGACAAGCAATAGTTCGAGTTTGGGGGTGTGATAAGTGTTCAAAAAGTACTATTTTTCTTACCCTTTTTACTCATATTATTGTTAGACTTAGGCTCATATTAGTTGCATAGATTAGCCATTCATGCATTAATCCATGTTTCCTTCAATCGTTGAGCTTGATTACATAACTTGGTGATTTTTGTGGAAATAGATGCTGCTTTGGTGTGTTTTTGTGTGTGTATGTGCAGGATCACTTGCCAAAGCAATGCCGAGCTAGTTGCCCGGTATGCATGAAGGAGACGCCGAGCCAGTTGCCATGGCATTTGTCGACAAAGACCAAAAGCAATATGGATGTCGAAATTCATGATTTTACAAGCCCAAGATGACATGGAGCAAGGTCCAAGCCCAAAGGAATTTGATTGCCATGCAGAGATTAAAGAAGAATTAAATTCCAAGAGGATAGGAGAAGTTCTAATAGGAATAAAATTATAATAAAGAATTATATTCTTTAAAGATAATTTAATTCCAACTCAAACTCCTCCTCAAAGAAGGACTTTGGCCTAGCCCTATAAATATCAAGGAGATTTCGACAATTCAAGAAGGAGAAGAAGAGGGAATTTCGACAACTCCAAGAGAGGAAGCAAAGGGAATTTTCGGCAAGCATCTAGGGCAAGGGATTTTCGACAAGCTTCATCTTTCCTTCCTTGTTCGATTGGGTTCATGCTAGGGATTGTTTATCTTGTGTTTCTTTGGAACCTAGCCATGAACTAAACTTACTTGGCTATGGTTATTGTGTTTTGTGGTTGTGAGAAACTATTGGTTTTTGTTTAGGTAATAAGAGTTTGCACTTTTCTATTTCAAGGTTTATTCATTCTTGATTCTTATTATTGTTTGCGAGTGAATTGAGAGAGGATCTCGTGATTTCATCCATTTATCTAATATCGGGAGAGTTAGATTCAAGAAACGAATGAATATGATCTTTATGCAATCCAATGATGGTGAAGATTAATCCGGCTTAGGAATAAGTTAAGGATTTCAACGGCTAAGAGGAGCGCAAGATTGGTTGTTGTTCACCCTTGATTCACGCAGGATGTATTATCAAGGCATGCACAAGTAGCTAGAGTTTCGACTTAGGGATAAGAAGAAACCATTGAAGAACGCCCGCCGAACCTTGAAGTTGCTGCCCGATCGCCCAAGTAGTTGCCCAACTAGTCGCCCAAGCAACCATCAATTAGTTGCCAAGGCAACCCCGTTGTGCAAGTCGCCACGGCAACTGAGTTGCCCATGCACTCTTTTACCAAGACAATCCAATCGGCTATCACACCTCAACTCACGATAACCTAGCCTATCTCTCTCATTCGAATTCATCTTTTCTTTTACTTAATTGCTTTCTAGATTAGTTATTAGTTAAAACTTCTATAATCCTTCACTTGTGTTTTTACTTTTTACAGTGCAAGAGACTAGATTCTTGAAGTGGCACCAATCCCTGTGGAGACGATACCTTTTATACTATAACTTGCAACGTGTATACTTGCACAATTGCGTAGCACTTATTACGCGCAACACCAGTTGCCAGGGCAATTGTCGACAAGAGCAAAGGTGATATGGTAGTCGAAATTGATGACTAGACAAGCCCAAGATGACGTGGAGCAAAGCCCAAACCCAAAGGAATTTGATTTCCATGCAGAGATTAAAGAAGAATTAAATTCCAAGAAGATAGGAGAAGTTCTAGTAGGAATATAATTATAATAAAGAATTATATTCTTTAAAGATAATTTAATTCCAACTTAACTTCCTCCTCAAAGAAGGACTTTGGCCTAGCCCTATAAATAAGATAGAGATTTCGACAATCAATAGAGAGCAAAGAGAGGGGAATTTCGACAAGTCCAAGGAGGGCAAGAGGAGAGAATTTTCGACAAGCATCTAGGGCAAGGAGGATTTCGACAAGCCTCCTTCTTCATCTTTTCTTTCTTGTTCGATTGGGTTCATGCTAGGGATTGTTTATCTTGTGATTCTTTAGAACCTAGCAATGAACTAAATCTACTTGGCTATGGTTATTGTGTTTTGTGGTTGTGAGAAACTATTGGATTTTGTTTAGGTAATAAGAGTTTGCACTTTTCTATTCAAGGTTTATTCATTCTTGGTTCTTATTCTTGTTTGCGAGTGAATTGGGAGAGGATCTCGTAACTTCATCTATTTATCTAATATCAGGAGAGTTAGATTCAAGAAATGAATGAATATGATCTTTATTCAATCTATTGATGGTGAAGATTAATCCGGCTTAGGAATAAGTTAAGGATTTCAACGGCTAAGAGGAGCGCAAGATTGGTTGTTGTTCACCCTTGATTCACGCAGGGGTGTATTATCAAGGCATGCACAAGCAGCTAGAGTTTCGACTTAGGGATAAGAAGAAACCATTGAAGAACGCTCTGCCGAACCTTGAAGGTTGCTGCCCAGATGCCCAAGTAGTTGCCCAACTAGTTGCCCAGGCAACCATCGATTAGTTGCCAAGGCAACCCCATTGTGCAAGTTGCCACGGCAACTGAGTTGCCCGTGCACTCTTTTACCAAGACAATCCAATCGGCTATCACACCTCAACTCACGATAACCTGGCCTATCTCTCTCTCATTTGATCTCATTTATTCTTTTACTTATTTGCTTTCTAGATTAGTTATTAGTTAAAACTCCTATAATCCTTTACTTGTGTTTTCTTTTACTTTTTACAGTGCAAGAGACTAGATTCTTGAAGTGGCACCAATCCCTGTGGAGACGATATCTTTTATACTATAACTTGCAACGTGTATACTTGCACAATTACGTAGCACTTATTACACGCAACACCATGCGGTAGGGAACAATAGACACCGAAGCTGTATTCGCATACAACTTAATGCTAAACTCAACATCTCTATCCGGTGGCAAACCCAGTAATTTCTTCAAATAAATACACAAAAATGCATATACAGTGCAAATATCCTGAACACATACTTCCTTAGATCCTAGATTCAAGATTTAGGCTAGGAATGCATGACAACCAGAATCTATCAAACGACTTGCTTCTAGAGCCGAGACAATATTGGACAAGAACTTAGTATTTTCAACCACAACAAACACTTCGTAATCGTTAGCAAGTTTCAAGGTAACTCGCTTAGTTTCAAAATCAACCACAGCTCTATGCTCAGGCAACCAATCCATACCCAAGATTACATCAAAATCGTGAAACAGAAACTCCATCAAGTCAACTACAAACACATGACCTTGAAAAATCAAAGGACATCTCTTAAACAACCTCATCGTAACAACCATTTCACTGAAAGAACTAGTTACTTGCATTCCTACATCTAACACCTCAACATGTATATTAAGCAAATGTACATGCTCGCGCAAGATATATGAATGTGTAGAACTAGAATCAACCAAAGAAAACAACAGCAAAGATTGCAATGTAAATGTACTTGCAATCACGTTGGTGTCATTACGTCCCTTGCAATGTGACACCTTCGCAAGACCACCATCCTCAGGTTGAATCACAACGGTATGAGGCACCGTTCATGAACCCTTGTCCCTATGCTAAAACTGTCCTCGGCCACGACCACAGCCTCTTGGTGGTACAGCCGCAGGTTCTCTAGCTTGTCCACACCAACCAAAAATGGACAATCACATCTCAAATGATCGCTCGATCCATAAATCCAAATAGAATTAGCAACAACAGCAGCATGAGCCTGTCTCTCATGAGCCAAACGTGGACAGTCTCTCCTCATGTGATCACACGATCCACATACCTGATAAGTATTAAACGCTAATCTAGCTTTGATACCTTGACCCTGCGATCCTCGCCCAACATTACCTCCTCCTCATCTCGAATCAGAGCGATATCTCTTACCAAAATGCTTCTTAAACTGACCACCACCCACAACTCTTTTACCCAAGCTAGATCCTCTCACACGAGCTGATAAACCCAAGTTCTACTTAATGTATTTTTCCCATGTAAACAACACATCGAAATCAGTGTAGTCAGAAGCCAGCATATATGTCTTAACATCCTGTACCAATCCGTAATGGAATCGATCATAGCGATGACTCTCATTTGGTACTAGTTCAAGAGCATACTAGCTCAATTGAACAAATTGAACCTCAAACTCAGCCACAGACATATTGCCCTGAACCAAGGCCATAAACTCACGTTTCTTTTCATCCAAGTATCTAACTCCCATATACTTCTTCTTAAAGACAGCTCAAAAGAACTCCCAATCCACATCATTGGGTTCCACGCCCGCGATCACAGTTTTCCACCAAATATATGCAATCCCTTGCAACAAAGATACATCATATCTCAGCTTACGGGCATCACTATACCCCATTTGATCCAAAATTCGAACAGTACTGGCCATCCACGTCTCGGATGCCTCAGGTGCAACCCTCTATACTCAACTCTTCCTAGGCTACGAAGCATTCCAGCTACAACCATATTTTCCCAACAATTGGCATAGGCACATGCACTCCAGCAACAATAGCTTGAAAGCTCCGGTCATCGTCTGAATCAAAGGCGTCATATCATCCAACACTGGCCCAGCTGGCGCATGTGTTACTTGCTCCACATTCTCAGGTGGATTAGGCAGAGGGGTGACAACCCTTAGGAGTTATAACATCCTCCTAATTTCCTTGCCCAACGGCAGCAGCAATCGTACCAGATCGTAATTCTCTCATCGGTCACATCGTGCTAAAATATCTAAGGCATGATAATTACACCAAAAAAAACAATCTAGCAGCTTCAAGCAAGGATCCAAGACGTCCATTTCAAATCAAAACATTTTAGACTATAGTAATAAGCCAATGTGTCCCCAAAACATACCCCCAACATGGCATGTAACAACCAACGTACAAATACAATCACTGTGCTTAGCAAACGACATCAATCATTCAACTACAATATTCCAACAATCATAACCTCATCCCATTTATCACAAATCTGGCTCTGATACCACCAAATGTAACCCCCTTGGCCCGGCCTAGTCACTAGACCGAACTAAACGAGCTACATTGGGTTTGCCTAAACAAACCCGTAAAGAATTAACTCGAATTACATCCATTTTTTCTTTTTGTCTTATCTAGATGCAATATTATAACATATGGTGAGCATGTTGATAATGGGTGAAAACTCGACTCAATCGGGCATCGAATTGACATCCAATTGCACAAGTTGCAATCTAGGGACTAAATTGTAATTATTGAAAATTACATAGACTTATTCCATTTTGAAGTTATCAAACCTTAATTACTCAAGTTACATTCTCATAGGTCAAATTCTAGCTTAAAACAACCATACAAACTCATACAATTACATTCATAACAATTAGGGAGCAAAATAGAAGAATCAGAAACTTTCAAGAAACACATTAACCGAAATAACAGCTGCCCATATCGATACATGAGAAAGTGTATTGGTACACTTTTATATTTCTCTAAACCGTACCGATACATCTCTTCACGTATCGGTACACCTTACCAAAATGCTCATACCTATACTGATACAGGTACACACATACCGATATGACTGGACCTGAAATGTCTCAATTTACTGATTTTTCATACTTTCATGAATTCATTCTTGCACTAACATGCTTCAAACATAACCACAGCCATACTAGAGATCAAACCATAACAAAGCATCTCAATAACAGCATCCACACATGGCATCATGATTCAATTATGAACCTATAGGCATGCTTCCAAAGAACCAACCATCCAAAGCATGAAATGTAATTTCGAAGCATTAAGAAACATATAAGACCAATTACAAACCTAAAACAACAATACAAACTTGCTCAAACAGAGAATTTAGCAAAAATCCTCCCAAATCAACAATGAACCCCCACTGCCATTATTACTACTAGTCTAGTTCGAAACCATACATTCGAAAAGCCAAAGGCCTTGGATTTCCTTTGCTCCCTCACTGCCTTCAACCTTTAATTCTCTGTATTGATGCACAAAAAGAGCATAAGCACACTAGGCTTGGTGAGGAGTGCTCAAACAACACACCATCAATGCATTTTAAAACTGTTTTTCCAAAACACATTGAAATCACCATTTCAATCATCTTACAAAAACATCATGCCTTGAAAACCATGTACTCAACACTTTCAAAAATCAGCATATTAAACCAAATGCAACATGTATCATGGGTCAACAGCAAATCCCATTTGCTAACACTCTATTTAAGACTTCCCTTGCATAACAACCCATGTGCAAAGCTTAAAGAGTAAATATGTATAAATCAACATTATACATCAACATCCATCAACATGATACATAAAAAAATATATTGGTTTTCACGTGATCATAAACCAAGTCTCACTTTCCAAAATATTATATCGGATACGCGGATTCAAAAAGTGTCCTCTCAACACTTCATGTTACAGCTGGGTACTCTCACAACCCATCTCATCAGTTAGATGCATAATCCACTAACGGGAGTTTTCGGTACCATATAACCCCTCGACCGCTAGGGTACTCATGGTGGAGTACTTGGCACACATTGACCCCTCAACACCCGAGGTGAATTATTTATAGTGAATTATCAATCCTATGGCCGGCCAACTATATCCAATAATATTTTAAACAACATCACTTGCCAATATAATTCATTTTTAATCACGTACCTTATTGTTTTATATGCATCAATTCAAAACAATTTCCAAAGTAACAAACCATGCTTTAAAATAAGTATTCCACATACTTACATGGATCATTTACCAAATGCATCCATCATCATTATATGATCAAAACTAGTATAAAACATACTTCAAAACATGCTTAAACAGTAGGTATCATGTCAGTCAAAACAAGTGCATAAAATCAATTTCGTTAAAGCACAACTGAGGGGGAAATCTCATTATACTTACCTCTGAGTTTAAACCAACGTTTCAAGCTAAGTTTACACTCCCAAAACAACCTTTAAACCATTTCAAAGATGAAATCCACGTTCTCACTCACTGAAAACACAAAGCCTCATTCTCCGATGCAAATCACCCCTCCAAAGCTTCCGAAGCGACACTACAAGCTTGAGGATCAACCTCCCCTGATTTCACCACACAAAAATAGAGGATCCAATGCATCAAAATGCATTCACACACCCAGCAACATCAAACCACAACAATCCTCTACAAACTCTAGCAGAACCCTTTCCAAAACTACCGAAATCAACATCAAACATCTTTCAAGCCTAACCCAGCCAAAATCTAATTATTTAATCCATTAACTTCCTTCAATTAACATTAAAAAACAACCTAACATCATCCTTATCTCTCCAACACTCATTAAACAACCAAAACTCGCCAAAACATAACATTAGCAACCTAGGAATTTAGAGGTTCACTTAGTTTCGGGATTCCAATGTTAAAACCAACCTGTTAACATTATTAAACATCAAAATCATGATCATAATTAATCAAGAATTCAGAAAAACAGATCCAAATAGAAAATCATCAAATCTCTTCAATTAAAGCTTGATTTAACCAATTTCCATAATCAAATCATTAAGACTCATTAAAAACATATATAAAGGATCGAACACTTGGAAATTTCAGTAAAGAACCATTCATTAGAGGAGAAGAATGAAACTTACCTCTAATGGATGAATTTCCCCTTAATTGGATGTTTACTCTTGAAAAGTAAAGGAAAATAATGAGACTTTGGAAATCAAGATTGAAGAATCCATTAGAAGTCAACAGTTTAGAAAAATCAACGTCATTACCTAAAATATTTGATGAACAAAAGAGTGTTTGGCTGAAGGAATTTTAAGAGAAAACTTGAGAGAAAGAAAGTTACATCAAAATTGGGTTTTAAGAAATAACCACCTCATCCTAATTAATCCTCTTTTAATCTTTAATTAAAATTCTTAAAATAATCCCAATTGAGAGAAAACACTGATAAAAAACATTTAGGTAAAATAGCTCCTTAAAGATTCTAAAATTTGACATTTTTACAAAATAGTCACTAAAAATAGTTTTACATTCTTTACATTTTGGTCACTAACTGAAATGTCAACTTTCCAAATTTCATTTTCCAAAAGTTACTAACTGAAATGTCAACTTTCCAAATTTCATTTTCCAAAATTAACTTTACCAAAAATATCTATATATTAAATAATGATTTTTAGATATTTTCCCCAAATATTTTCTCACTCAAAAATATTTATTTCGATTTTAAATCTTGAATTTGACTCAAATCTCTAATCCCGACTCATCAAACCATCTAATCAGCCTAAAAACTACTAGGCCCAAAATTGGGGCATTACACGCCTCAAAAAATTACCTTAAACTTGGCATGATAACTCATATCAGCAACTAAAGCAGCTTCCAAAAACTCGGCTCACACAAGAGTCTTACACTCTAAACTATAACGTTTCCAAAAAAACACGTCATCAATACCCTCACTCGAATCTTTCATCGCATGAAATCCCACCAAGGGATAAGGTTCCATCACGAACCTCGCATCAAAAGGTAGTATGTAAACACCACAATGTCGTACAATCAAACTCGTAAACAAACCAAGCAGACTTTCTATATGGATCTTACCTTTGACGAAAATATAAAACGGTACCCACCAAGGACTTTAACATTACTCAACGTAATCCCAATGAAACTGTTCACTCACAATTCTTTTACAAGGTCGGTGGTTTATATGTTTAACTCCTACTAAGGAACGTCAAAGCATCACAACAACTCTAAAGAACTCGATGTTAGACTCCCAACTGATGGCAAGTCAACCACTTATCACTAACTCAAACACACAACTCCACATTGTCTCCCAAAACCATTGGTGAAAGCTTGGTACAAACTGTCACCCTCAAAATTCACCATCTACTGACCATTATACTATATAGGAAGAATCTTTTGCATTAATACATCTTTCTCTAAAACACCCACAACAAGATGTCAAAGCCCATCTAAACCAGTGAACCTAAAACCAGCCATAACAATGTGCCCTCTTAATTAGAATCAGATGCTACTTCTTGCGACTTTCAAAGCAAATCAATCCTTAACTTGAAGCTTAACTAATGAAACACACGAGTACCAGTACTACCCAATCATTACCGATACCAGATGAATCGAGTATCGGTACCGCATGGAGCTAGTATCGGTACTCCCTTATATGACCATTACTTGCGATCCTTGATCGCTCCACATGGGTAGCGTGATACTCTGACCCGAACTAATTCTGTACAATCCATCACTTATCAAATTCACTTTTGTAACACCCAAAAAACTGGGTCAAAACTTCAATATGAATTAGATGAAATTTTATGGTTTTCTAAAAAGATTTATTAAAATACGAGTAGAATTTCATAAATATTAAATAGGATAATAAAGTGATCAAATTGTACTTTTTCTAATTAAAGAAAAGAATTTAAAGATTAAAAATAGCAAGAAGGATCAAAGTGAATACCAAATAAAATATTCATTTTGCATGTGTTACTATACCACCTTGAAGTGGTGGAATATACGTGGCAAGAGCAAGAGAGTGAGGAGTGGACATTCGGCTAGGTGCAAAAGGGAGAGGAAGAAAGAGATAGTGGGCGGGCGGGGCGGGGGGGTTCAAGACTCCATCTTCAAGCACTCTTCCCTTCACCAAGTTTTTCCAAGGATTTAGAAGAGAGAGAGAGCTTTCTATATGGGGAGAGAATGGCTTCTTGCTGTGAAAAAAAATAGAATTAACTAGGTTGCACGCAAAGCTAATGGAGATAGCAGTTCTAGTTTTTACATCCGCTTCACTTACTGTAATTTTAATTGGAGACAATAATTGGAAGCTTGAGCTTGCTAATGGGTAGGATTAGGTCATTCTTATGAATCTCTTCAAGGAATTATTCAGAGTAAGTGCATTTTCAGTTGTTAAGTCTTTTTTATTGTTAGAATTCGTGAAATTTCACAGTATGATGATATAGTTCTAATTTGTTTTATCGATTAAACTTGAATATTGCTTTATATGTGATCGAGCAAAGTAAGAAAGTCTAATAAAGTTGTTGGAAATCTGAATAGTAGTTAAGAATTAATCAAAAGATAGAACAATAGCTCTTGCTTAGTGATTATTATGGTTTGCGAAACTGTTAAGACAAGAAAGAATTAAGGAAATTGAATTGAGTTATGTTCCAAGTTTTTAGGACTATTTTGAAGTTAATTGAATCAAAATAAAAGTGTGATTATTGTTGTAGCAGCTTTATGAAATATCGAACGGAAGAGGAGCTAAATATATAAATTTATACTTGTACTAATAATAGACTAAACCTTTTATAAGTTGTTTGAGAATTGATAAATTATGAATCTGGTGATTTTGTGGTTGATGAGGAAGTTGAACTTAATATGTTTCACATTATCTTTATTCTTTAAATTATAGTGTGATATTGAGTAAAGTGATAACATAAGTAATGTTTGTGAATAATGTTTGTGAATAACTATGATTATGTCACGGCCCAGACCCTACGGTCCGAGCCCAACGCACACCACGGTGCAGAGGAGGCCCTGTGCACTATTTTGGGCTTGCCAGCACCAAACCGAGATGGCCCATCACTTGGGGTTGAAGAGCAATCAGAGATGGCAAGTATATCAAGTCAACAAGCCTTATCCTTCTAAACTTACTATATCTGTTGTAGCCCTTTATCTTAGGCAAGTTTTACCCAATTAGCTAGGATCAAGGGATTTGATTGTGCTGCTTTAATCTGGACCATTGATGTACTCTTTTCTTAACCGTTGGATGTAGGGGGCTTCAAGTATAAATAGAGGCTTACCCCCACCTCATTTTACACACTTCAGTTTTGAGGAATATACAGAGCATTCACTCAATTCTCCTTGCCTTGCTTTGCTTAGCCATTTCCTTTCAGTTGTTCTTTGTTTTTCGCAAGGATCTTAGCTTGTTAAGCTTTGATCGTCAGGCTGACTTAGGCGTTGCAACGTTCAAGAGCATCTAAGGTTGCACGTTCGATACTACGAGATTCTACGGGCGTGACAAGTGGTATCAGAGCGAGTTTGACCGAGAGAAATGGCACCACAAAGCTCCTACGAGGTTCCAGCAACTGACCGAGAGACTCGTGCTGCAGCTGCCGGGAAGAAGCGTGAAAGTTCCAGGGACATCATCTCCTCTTTGGAGAAGAGGGTCGTTCGCCTGGAGGAAGCCATGGGTAATGTTCAAGAGACCCAGGAGGAGGCGGAGCCACGCCTCGAGAAGGTGGATTCACTCAAGGATGAAATCACCGAGGAGGTCCAAGAAGTTCTCAACGCGATGTATGAGAAAATGGATCAACAGGTACGTTCCCTTCAAGGTGCGATGGAGACCATGAAGGCGGAACATGTGGGAGAGATGAAGAAGCTCACTGCCGAGCTAACTCTCTACAAGAATGCCGTATTGACCGGCATGGTGGGTGAAGCACCTGCAGCTAAGCCCAGGATCGATGTTCCAAAGCCGAAGGAGTTCAAAGGGGCGAGGGCAGCCTAGGAAGTGGACAACTTCATTTGGGGGTTGGAGCAGTATTTTCGACTCATAAGCATCGATGATGAAGTCACAAAGGTAAACACAGCTTCTGTTTATTTGACTGATGCCGCTCTCTTATGGTGGCGACACAGATGCTCCCAAGCGGAGGATGAGACTCTTCCCGTCAAGACGTGGAAGGAGTTCCAGTTCGAGTTCAATGAGCCCTTCTACCCAAGAAATGCTCAAAACGAGGCTTGAGAGAAGCTACACCAGCTACAACATGACGGCTCTATCTGAGAGTATGTCAAGAAGTTCACGAAACTTAGGCTCCAAATCCAGGACATGGGCGAGACCGATGCCCTCTTTGCCTTCAAGAATGGGCTACAACGTTGGGCAAAGATGGAGCTGCACCGAATGGGGGTCCAAGATCTTTCCAAGGAAATGGCCACTGCCGACTCCCTTGCAGAGTTTGAACATAAGAAGTCAGAAAATTCCAAAGAAAAGCCGAAGTACAAAGGCAACGGGAGGAAAGACAAGGACAGGCATGCCAATGACAGGTCCGAAAAGCCAACCAATAAAGGCAATAAAGTCAGCAAGCCTTGGGAAGTCTTTTGTTACAATTGTAAAGGTAATTACTACAAGAGGAATTGCCCCCTGCTCACAAAGGCTGCTGCCATTCAAGAGAAGAGTGGCGAAGAGAAGAAAGCCCTCAAGCTTAATTCCATCATCAGTTCCATGGAGATTAAGAAGGGTTCCAAGAAAAAGGGTCTAATGTTCGTGGACATCATTGTGGCGGGCCGAAGGTTGAGTGCACTTGTGGACACCGGTGCCTCAAAATTGTTCGTGTCCGAACAAGTTGCCAAGAGACTTGGCCTTCATGTGGAGAAGGCAAGTGGGTTCATCAAAACCGTGAATTCCAAGGAGACTCCGATTGCGGGAGTAGCAAAAGGAGTCAAGTTAGAAATTGGCAATTGGACCGGTAAAGAAGCTATCAAAGTAATCCCTCTTGATGACTTCAATTTTGTGATTTGGCTTAGCTTCCTTGACCGGATTAATGCTTTCCCTGTTCCCTTTGTTGATTGTTTGTGCATACTTGACCCGGCACATCCATGCATGGTTCCGGTGAATCGAGAGACGGGAGTTGGGGCCAAGATGCTGTCAGCTATCCAGTTCAGCAAGGGGATGCGCAAGGAGGAACCCACCTACTTGGCTACGTTGGTCCATGATGGGCCAAGTCAGTCCGAAGAGATCCCAACCGAGGTGAAGCAAGTTTTGGCAGATTTCAAGGATGTGATGTCTGTCGAGTTGCCCAAGCATCTCCCACCGAAGCGGGAGGTAGATCACAAGATTGATCTTGTGCCGAATGCGGAGCCGCCAGCTCGAGCTCCTTACTGAATGGCTCCACCTGAGTTAGAGGAGATGCGTAGACAATTGAAGGAACTCCTCGATGCTGGGTATATCCTACCGTCAAAGGCACCCTATGGTGCGCCGGTGCTCTTTCAGAAGAAGCATGATGGAACGCTTCGAATGTGCATCGACTATCGGGCTTTGAATAAGCTCACAGTGAAGAACAAGTACCCGATCCCACTAATAGCAGACTTGTTCGATCAACTTGGTGGTGCAAGGCGGTTCACAAAGTTGGATTTGTGGTCCGGATATTGGCAAGTTAGAATCGCAGAAGGTGATGAACCGAAGACAGCATGCGTGACTCGTTATAGTTCGTATGAATTTATGGTGATGCCTTTTGGCCTCACAAATGCTCCCGCTACCTTCTGTACTCTCATGAACAAGGTACTACAACCCTTTCTTGATCAGTTCTTTGTTGTTTACCTTGACGATATTGTGGTCTATAGCAAGACACTTGGGGAGCATGTTGAACACTTGAGGCAGGTGTTCGAGGTTCTGCGGTAAAATGAGCTCTACGTCAAAGAGGAGAAGTGCTTATTTGCTCAAGATGAGGTCCCATTCCTAGGCCACATTGTTGGTGGTGGCAAGATCCGGATGGATGGGGCCAAGATTCAAGCCATTGTTGATTGGGAGCCGCCAACGAAGGTGACAGGGTTGAGATCCTTCCTGGGGCTAGCCAATTACTATCGGAGGTTCGTCAAAAGCTACTCTGAAATCGCCACACCTTTGACCGAGTTGCTGAAGAAGGACAAGGCGTGGGATTGGAGTGCCGACTGTCAGAAAGCTTTTGAGGACTTGAAACAAGCCATGGCGAGTGAGCCAGTGTTGGTGTTGCCGGATCACACCAAGCCTTTTAAAGTTTACACCGATGCATCCGACGTTGCCATTGGTGGGGTCCTTATGCAAGAGGGACATCCGGTTGCATATGAAAGCCGGAAGCTCAATGAGATTGAAAAGAGGTACACGGTCCATGAGAAGGAGATGACCGCAGTGGTGCACTGTTTGCGCACTTGGTGACACCACATACTTGGGTCGAGGTTTGTGGTATATACTGATAATATTGCCAATAGTTATTTTCTAACCCAGAAAAAATTGTCTTCCAAGCAGGCTCGTTGGCAAGAGTTTCTTGCAGAACTTGATTTTTCCATGGAGTACAAGCCAGGGAAGGTTAATTCCGTTGCTGATGCCTTAAGCCAGAGGTACAACATCGAGATTGTGAGCTTGCCAAAGGGACATTTGTTAGAGCGCATTAAAGAGGGATTGTCACATGACCCAACGGCCAGAATGTTGATTGATTATGCCAAGGAAGGGACAACCAGAAGATTCTGGATCGAGGGGGACTTGTTGTATGCTCGAGGACATCGCCTCTATCTGCCTCAATTCGGGGAGTTGCGCAAGGAAGTCATGAAGGAGTGTCATGATTCCAAGTGGGCGGGACATCTGGGCATAAGCTGGACTTTAGCACTCATTGTGGAACACTACTATTGGCCACGCATGGGCGAAGATGTTGAAGCCTATGTGAGGAATTGTCTTGTGTGCCAACAGGACAAGATCGAGATGAAGAGACCCGCGGGACTGTTGCAGCCATTGCCCATTCCCGAGCGACCATGGGAAAGTGTTTCCATGGATTTATTGTCGGTTTGCCCAACACTGACGGCCTGTCTAGTATAATGGTTGTGGTTGACAGGTTTTCCAAGTATGGGACGTTTATTCCAGCATCGAAGGTGTGCCCAGCCGAGGAAGCGGCTCGACTTTTCCTCAAACACGTGGTCAAGTATTGGGGAGTACCAAAGACGATCATTAGTGACCGGGACACGCGGTTCACGGGCAGATTCTGGACGGAGTTGTTCAAGCTTATGGGATCAAGCCTGAACTTCTCCACAAGTGTTCATCCATAGACAGACGGGCAAACCGAACGAGTGAATGCATTATTGGAGATCTATTTGAGACACTATGTGAGTGTCACGCAGCGCGACTGGCCAAAGCTGTTAGATGTGGCCCAATTTTCCTACAACCTACAACGGAGCGAGACGACCAACCAGATTCCGTTTGAGATCATGACCGGGCAGCAACCGTTCACTCCCAACGCAGTTGCTACCAAGTACGAGGGGCCTAATCCAGCAGCACACAAGTTTGCCAAGGAGTGGCAAGAGCATCACGACTTAGCTTGAGCTTGTCTACACAAGGCGGGAAAACGGACCAAGAAGTGGGCAGACAAGAAACGTAGGGACGTGAATTTCCAAGTTGGTGACTTAGTCCTTGCAAAGCTCACCAGGATCTTGCGCAACCCAACCGTGCACAAAGGGCTTGTGCGAAGATACGAGGGGCCGTTTAAAGTTATGAAGCGGATAGGCACCATGGCCTATCGACTGGAGTTGCCATCGAACATCCGAGCTCATCCAGTGTTCCATGTCAGTCTACTCAAGCCATACCATCAAGATGAGTTGGATCTAGATTGAGGCAAGGCACACCGAGTGCCAGTCGGGATAAAGGTCTCATATGAGAATGAAGTTGAAGACATCCAAGCGGAGAGGGTCATTCGATGACCAGGTCATCGGCCAAGACACGAGTATCTTGTTCAATGGAAGGGACTTCCCGATAGTGAATGGAGTTGGGAACCAGCCGAGGCCCTATGGCAGTTCAAGGATCAAGTGAGTCAGTACCATCTCAGCCGAGCGACGAGGGTGTCGCCAGAACCAGTGGGGGAGAATGTCACGGCCCAGACCCTAGGGTCCGAGCCCAACGCACACCACGGTGCAGAGGAGGCCTTGCGCACTATTTTGGGCTTGCCAGCACCAAACCGAGATGGCCCATCACTTGGGGTTGAAGAGCAATCAGAGATGGCAAGTATATCAAGTCAACAAGCCTTATCCTTCTAAACTTACCATATCTGTTGTAGCCCTTTATCTTAGGCAAGTTTTACCCAATTAGCTAGGATCAAGGGATTTGATTGTGTTGCTTTAATGTGGACCATTGATGTACTCTTTTCTTAACCGTTGGATGTAGGGGGCTTCAAGTATAAATAGAGGCTTATCCCCACCTCATTTTACACACTTCAGTTTTGAGGAATATACAGAGCATTCACTCAATTCTCCTTGCCTTGCTTTCCTTAGCCATTTCCTTTCAGTTGTTCTTTGTTTTCCGCAAGGATCTTAGCTTGTTAAGCTTTGATCGTCAGGCTGACTTAGGCGTTGCAACGTTCAAGAGCGTCTAAGGCCGCACGTTCGAGACTACGAGATTCTACGGGCGTGACAATTAGTAGTAAATGGTTTTAGCAGGCTTTATGACATAAAAGGTTGAGTGAAAAGGTTAAAATGTTGCGCAGAATTGTTATAATATGCAGTCTTTAAAATGAATGCGAAATTACAATTTATATACATAAATGCAGAGTGCAGATTTTGAAATAGTGCAGAATGTATGCTGAATGGTGTAAATGCAGAATTTTAGTGTTGGAATTAAATAAAAAATAGTGTAATACAGTATGGATTTATGAAACACAGTTTAAATAATAACAGTTTGAATGAATATGCTAGAATGCGTAACTGAAAATACAGTTTGTATGTTATACTGCAGTGTAGTTTGATAAGTTGTAATGCAGTGCATAAAATGGAGTAAAACAGTACAGTTTTTATGTTCTAAAAGTTATCCTGAATATGCAGTTCTATTAATGCAATTTTACACTGATTTTGTATGTCTAACTTGAATGCAGTTTGCTGTAATTTCTAGTGCAGTTTGTCGATTATTTGATTAATTCAGTGAGCTATAAAACATTTTGGAAATTGACTTAGAAAAATGCATACAGTTTCATAGTTAAAGAAGTTGACATAGGAGTTTTTGGAGGCTATGTTAAGATCTTCTTTCTGCCATAATAAGAATGGTTTGACTACCTTAATTAATAGAAGTAATTGTAAAACAAGGCAAATCTTAAGTACACTAAGAAGTTAATGTTTGATTATATGGAAATAGAAGATGGTGTAGGAAATACCTGATAGGTATTAAGAGTTAATACATGACTAAATGTATGCATACTTTTAAATCTAGGAACATTGGAATGTGGCCTAATGCCTTGTTTTTTTTTTGTTGTTTTTTCTGTTTGAGATTATTTGAGGACAAGAAATTCATTAAAGTTCAATCCTGGATTTGGAAATTAAATTAAGGAAAGCTAAGGAGGAAGTAATATTAGGAAGCAAGTTGTAATTATGGATTCAAGTATCTTGTAACATCGGGATATCAGGTGGGTGTAGTTGCATTTGTCTCGGATAACGCGAAGTCATTTTGATTATTGTCTCTTTGAATTTGAAGTACATGATGCCTATGTATGGTTGCATTTGATCATTTCATTATTCATATAGCTGATTTAGAGCACATTGGGTAGGTTAATACATGGCATGCCATTTTTAATAAGTACATTTGACTATGATTGCATTACTTATGCATATTGTGTTTTGGCTATGTCAAGCTTTGTAATGATATGGTATACGATATTAAACATTGTTTGGAAGCTTTGAAGCTAATTAAAAACCTTAATCCCTAATGTTATAAGACTTCAAGAAATGAACTATGATCTCTAAAGCCATAAGATTTTAAATAGACGAAATATGAATTCTAATACTATAAGCCTTTGAACTTTTAAGTTCTCCAGAGCTAGTAGCTCATATGTGCTATAAGATACTAAGAAAAGAAACAAGTAAGCTCTTTAATGCCATAAGATACCCCTACCCCTCCTAACTTCAAAGCATAAAATATTTAAGTTGCCTAAATAATGGAAGTCCTTGGACACTTTGGCATAGTGCAAAGGTATAATTCAAAACTACAGTCCACGAGCTAAGGCTCAGGGGTGATGACCCCATACATGTGATATATTGACGATAGTATGAGGTAACGGGGGAGATGATAAGGAGATTTAAGATAATTGGATGAATAGAGAAGAGAAGCTAGGTTTGTTATGCTATAAACTAGCCATTACTTTGTGCTTTGTGCTAAGTGAATCTCAGACCAATGCTACATATGTCCAAATGTGATCCAAGGAAAATGTTCTAAAAGATATGAACTCAGATACTAAGCTTCGATAAAAAATTCTGATAAGTAATGTTATGAACTTCAATAAGCTTTGATAAGAACTCAAGTTTGCTTTGATAAAACTTCGACAAGCTTGTTTAAGGACATCATTAAACTCTAATAAGATTTCTAAAGATACTTCGATAAGATTTAGTAAGAGTAAGATACGATGGTAAAATGAATTCTGAATAAGTCACTATAAGACTTAGCTGTAACATACTCTGACCACCCTAGTAGGATTAGGTAAGTTACCACATTTATAATCAACAATACATACCTTATAAGCTAGTTAATTTCATTCGACTTAAGTCTTTCATGTACATTAAGAAACAATTCGACTAGGTGATGACCCATTATACAATGTGTGATGCACCTATTAGAGACATTAGTACCCCTAATGCAATTTGATATCATATTCAATACCATTTAAGACTTACTTGATTTATAAGAAACCATTCGAAATGTATGATTAACACAATAGAAGTTTACAAGATTCATTGTAGCTATTAGGCATACCAATAGATGAATTAGATCATTTACTTAAGTTACCTTAATCTAACATATATTCTTACAATGTTTATACACCATTCAGCTAGTAGGATTATCAAACATATGTGCTTGTATGTCATATACATCATTCGGATAGAACATAAGTGACCCAGGTGATTCAATTTTAAACATGTAGATTACTATGTTTACTAGATGTTAACTAACCATTTTCAAGAGATCTATTCAACCATGACATGCATAATTCAACCATAAAAACCTAACATTGAGCTAACAAGCACACAAGTTCATTGAAGTGCATATTTGCTCATATATATACATACCATACTCTTATAGATCATTGATGAGCTTAATTTATACAAACCATAACTAAATGATCATAATTATACATGCCTTGGGTGCCACCATCCTAGGAGAACTATAACAAGATGGAAACATACTCTTTCAAGCAAAGTATGACTTGTATGAGCTTAGACTTCGGGGATAGAATCCAATATCAACATGAATCATAGAAACGAGACTTAAATAAGCAAAGCTTAGTGAGTGAGTTAAAGTTGCAAGGCAATCAATACAACAAATCTCAATTACGAACCATCTAATAGATGGTATTGTTCCCCCATCAATAAGGAACCATTTGAAACAATGTAAACAATACTAGATACTTTTGCTAAATTTTCAATCCAATATCAATACAAGACTTAAAGTTTAGACAAGCTCAATCTTCCAATTCGATTATCAATAGGTATGCCATGTCATTTAAACATAATCAATGTTCAAGAAATATTTCAATGTCAATATTTCATGACATTTGATATTCCTTTACCATCAAGTAATCTTATATAAACAATGTTCATGCAATGTTTTAATGTTACAATGTTTCAATATTTCAAAGCATTCAATATTTCTTTACCATCAAGTAATCTCATATAACAATCTTCATGCAATGTTTCAATGTTACAATATTTCATAGCATCCAATATTTCTTTACCATCAAGTAATCTCATATAACAAGGCTCGATCAATGTTTCAATAACCATAGATCATAGCATTTGAATTTCCTTTACAATCAAGTAACTCATATAGGCAATGATCAATTAAGGTTTCAATAGCATTCAATTTTACCTTTATATTCAATCAATACAATTCAATGTAGCAATAGGTTCAATGTGCATGAGTTGTTAATTCATTTTAAGTATAGCCTTGAGAATCGATTACTCAGTCTAGATACTCGAGTCTCCAACCAAACTGTCACCAATAACAATAATCAATATGGTACAAAGTACCTGGTCAATCCCTCCTACTGTTGCCAATGACCAATAACAATACTTCCCCCTACTGTCTCCAATTAGGGACCAATGCCCCGGACCGTAGTCTACCCCGACAATGAGCTCTATAGACTCTATGGCATGCCAATTATATCTAAGACTGACTCGAGACCAAGGCTTTCAATAGTTATCACTTTCAATCAATTAGAAGCATGTGTTCAATTCAATATGCATAATTTGTGCCAATATTCCCTTTTAATCAAATAGGGCTCAATCCAATCCAATTTAAATTTTTCCATGGTTAATGTAGGAGTATCAATCAATATGTCACTCATCAATAAATTGTATACTTCTATCTATATCATCATGCTTCAATTCAATCTAATTCAATTAGGCAATAAGCATTACAATTCAATCAATGACAATTCAAGCATACTTCACAATCAAGTAACCACTCAAAAGGAGTACTTACCTTGTTATTGCTTCATAGAAAGCTCATTAAGCAAATTACACTTAAGATACAATAAAAATTTACAAATCAAAACAGACTTGGAGAGGTTACCGCCCTCTCCAAACTTTAAACTACACTCACAGGAATTTTCTGAGCTATTGTTAATCCCGGATTGTAATCCCTTTTCCTCTACTAGTTTGTTGATCTAAGTGAGTCCCTTTATCATAAATTTGCACATGATCTAACATTCGTACAATACATAACGTATTAGGTACAATCCAGCATTCAATTGAGTCATTATGTGAGTCCATACAATAATATACAATTCAATATAACATTCACATATGGGGCAGCATACTCATATACATTTTCCTTTTCACTTAACTACACTTATCTATATTCTAGTTCATGTAAAACAAGGCATATTCAAAGGCCTAAAACTGGTTACAAGATAGTTTACAAAATGCCACAAAATAGTGTGTATTTGCCTATACAGCTGATGCGAGATAGCTTGCACTCTAGTCACTAAATCAAGCATAACTTTCATTCCGTACATCGGAATTTCAATTGGTTTACACCGTTGGAAAGCTAACAAAATTATATTTATTTCCATATAAGTCTTTCATTTTAGTTATTTTCCAATTAATACAGTTTTTAATTTCAAGCCAGGGCATCTTGCTATACTGGACAGTTTGCACTGTCCTTAGTGTTTCTTCTCTACATTTCAGTATACAACCCAGAGTTTAGCTCTGTTTTCTCCTAATGAATTTAGACATACCAAGGTGTTGTCCATAAAAATTTTAAACATAAATTAATTATAAATAACTTTTAGTGATTTTTCAAAGTTACTGCCCAGAACAAAGCATTATGGGCAGATTACACTAGGTTGAATTCCTAGCTTTTTAACTCATTTTAGCAAGGTCCTAACATGGCAATTCCATTCATGTTAATGTTCGTACATGTCTAGGCCATCATAATTCACCTAGAAATATTCTTAAAATAGGGCATAATCATGTTGAACCTAGTTTGATTTATTTGATCACATTTGCACATTCATTTCATCAACTAGGCAGCCCATTACCTAATTTAACTAGTTTAATTAGATGTAGTCACATTTCCAACAACATATGTATTCAATTCAATCTTCTTTTTACCTAGCAACATGATCAAAATAGGGTTCTATGTTCATTTAACATGTTTACACAATTTCTCAATCAAAACAGTCCCTAATCAAGACTGTTTTTAACCATGTTCATATTTCTCAAATTTCCAGCAACTACACATATATCTCATTAGCAATTTAGCTATTGACAACATCGATTTCTCCTATTCATTTGATTGGCATGTCAATTTCATGGTTTAATCAATCAATTGAACTTCTTAACTAGTTCATAACATCAATTCACCATCTATTCATCAATTTCATGCAATTCAAGCAAGAACCCTAAATCTAAATGTATCATTTGTATCTATAACACATCAAGGAAGAGATTTTACCTTCCTATCAAGATTATATGGATGTTAGCAACTCCAATTACAAGCTTGAATGTATGGCTATGGAGTTTTTCTCACAATTTTTCTTTCTTTCTTCCTAGCTCTCTTACACGGCAAGAGTGGAGAAGAAGATGATAATGGATCATCCATTATCTCATCCATTTGAATAATTTACCCTTGATTTTCCTTTAATTAATGACATGTGTAGGGGTATTATAGGAATGTGAAAATTTTGCATGCATTCCCTCAATTTAACATTTGTTTCGGTTTGGTCACTTATACATTAGGTTACCACTTTTTCAATTATAGCATTCTAGTCCTTATAACTAGATTTAACACCTTTCTTTCAATCAATTAAAAATTTAATGAAGGCATTGCAGTAACTTCTTTTATACTAGATTTGAGGATATTACAATTCCCTCCCCTTTAAAAAAATTCGTCCTCGAATTTAGCTGAGGGGAATAGATGAGGGTACTGCTTTCTCATTGTTGCTTCGGGTTCCCAAGTGGCTTCTTTTACATTGTGATTCTTCCATAGAACCTTCACCAATGGTACAACCTTATTGCGAAGCCTCTTGACTTCTTTATCAAGTATTTGAACTGGCTCTTCATCATACGATAGATCCGGATTAAGTTCCACTTCATCAGGCTCTAGAACATGTGATAGATTTGATCAATATTTCCTTAACATCGATACACAGAAGATCTTGTGGATTCTATTGAATTCAGTAAGAAGTGCTAGTTTGTATGCAACTAGACCAATCTTCTCTAAGACTTCAAAAGGTCCGATGAATCGAGGGCTTAGTTTACCCTTCTTCCCGAATATAAGGATTTTCCTCCAAGGAGATACCTCCAAGAATACGTAATCTCTCACTCGATATTCAATGTCTCTTCTCTTGAGATCGACATAAGCCTTTTGCCTATCAAAGGCCTCTTTCAATCTATTATGGATCACCTAAACTTGATTTTCGGTTTTAAGAAGCAACCCAGGTTCTAAGACCTTGTTCTCACCCAATTCTGACCATCATAGGGGAGTTCTACATCTTCTACCATACAATGCTTCAAATAGAGCCATTTTGATAGAAACTTGATGGCTATTGTTGTAGGCAAACTCAGCTAATGATAGAGATTTCTCACAGTCTTTACCGAAGTCAATAATGCAAGTTCGAAGCATGTCTTCAAGCACTTGAATTACCCTTTCAGATTGTCCATCAGTTTGTGGATGGAAGGAGTGCTAAGGTTCAACTTAGTTCCCATAGCCTCTTGAAGTGCCCTCTAGAATCGAGAGGTAAAACGAGAGTCCCGATCAGATATGATAGATCTAGGAATACCGTGAAGTCTGACTACTTCTTTCAAGTATAATTCAGCTAGTTGTTGAAGGCTCATGTTCATTCGAACAGGTAGAAAGTGGGTTGATTTGGTGAATCTATTAGCGATCACCCAAATAGTATCATTTTTTCCTTGGTGATAGAGGCAATCCCGATACGAAGTCCATTGTTATACACTCCCACTTCCATTGAGGCAATTCGATGGGTTGAAGGAGTCCAATAGGTAGTTGGTGTTCAGCCTTCGCCTTTTGGCAAGTGAGGCACTTCGATACAAAGTCAACAATATCAGCCTTCAATCCTGGCCACCAATAGACTTCTTTTAAGTCCTTATACATCTTGATCACTCTCGGATGTATTGAAAAATGACTGCTATGTGCTTCTTGAAGCATTTCTCTCTCAAGGATTGGATCATTGGGTACACATACCCGATTCTTGAAGTAGAGCACACCATTCGAATGAATTGAGAATTCAGTGCTCGGTTTGGACTCAATTTCTTTCAATATCTTTTAAAGTTCGGGATCATTTTGTTGAAGCTCTTTGATCCTCAAATTCTAATCAGATTGAACTTGAAGTTCTACCACAGATCTTCGATTCTTTAGGAGTTTAAAATGGGCATTGAAAGTAGTTGAAGCAATTGATTGTTTGTGACTGAGTGCATTAGCCACAACGTTTGCCGTACCCGGGTGGTAATCAATGATTAGATCATAGTCTTTTAGTAGTTCCACCCATCTTCGTTGTCGAAGATTTAACTCCTTTTGAGTTAGAATGTATTTTAAGCTATGATGATCCGTAAATAGTCGATATTTCTCTCCGTATAGATAATGTCTCCAGATCTTTAAAGCAAACACGACCGCAGCTAGCTCCATGTCGTGTGTTGGATAGTTCAATTCATGTGGCTTGAGTTGTCGAGAAACATAGGCAATGAACTTGTCATCTTGCATCAATACACACCCTAAACCGAGATAGAAAGCATCACTAAAGATTGTAAAGTCTTTTCCCGGTTTAGGTTGGATTAGAATAGGAGCTTAAGTTAGGACTTGCTTCAATTAATCAAAGCTCCTTTGCTGGTCCTCAGACCACTTAAATGGAGTATTCTTTCAAAGAAGTCGAGTAAGCAGAGTAGCAAGAATCGAGAATCCTTTCATGAATCTTCGATAATACTCGGCTAAACAGAGAAAACTCCTTACCTCACTAACAATCCTTGTAGGTCTCCATTCAATGATAGTTTGAATCTTCTTAGGATCAACCTTTATCCCTTCGGCCGAGATAACATGGCCCAAGAAGGATACTTTCGAGAGCCAGAACTCACATTTGCTCAATTTGGCATATAGTCGATTCTCCCTCAATGTTTGAAGTACAATTTGAATGTGATTAGCATGTTCTTCTTTGTCCTTTGAGTAGACAAGGATGTCATCAATAAAGACAACCACAAATTTGTCCAAATAGGGTTTGAACACTCGATTCGTTAAGTCCATGAAGGCCGCTGGAGCATTGGTTAGCCTGAAGGGCATAACTAAGAACTCGTAATGACCATATCGAGTCTTGAAAATTGTTTTAGGTACATCCGAGTCTTGTATTCTCATCTGATAGTACCCCGATCGTAAATCGATCTTGGAGAAGACTTTGGCATCCTTGAATTGATCGAACAAGTCCTCAATCCTTGGCAATGGATACTTGTTTTGATAGTGAGACGGTTTAGCTGATGATAGTCAATACATAGCCTCATCGACCTGTCTTTCTTCTTAACGAACAAAACAGGTGCTCCCTAGGGTGAAGAACTAGGTCAGATGAAGCCCTTGTCTTAAAGCTCTTGCAATTATTGCTTAAGCTCTTTGAGTTCAATCGGGGTCATTCGATATGGAGCAATAGACACTGGATCACTCCCAGATTAAACTTCAATCTTGAATTTGACTTCCCGAATAGGGTGCAATCCCGGCAATTTCTCAGGAAAAACATCAGGGAAGTCAGAAACAATAGGGAATAAGCTCACCCTGAATTCAATTTCATCACTTTTAATTATGGCAGCAAAGATGCTAATAAGTTTCTTGTCTATCAAGGTAATGGATTTTTCTCCTAAACCTCGGAGAAACAATTTTCTCTTTTGGCAATCTACCCAAGCTTGATGCCTTCCTAACCAATATAATCCCAGGATGAGGTCAAATTCAACAAAAGGTAACAATAACAAGTCGGCTAAGAATGGAATGCCCTAAATAAACAAAGGGCAACCCTTACATATTTTGTTCACTGTTACATTATCTCCTAAAGGATTGGTAGCAATTAAGCTACAACTGATGTATGTAGGCTTCAATTTAAGCTTTTCAATTAAAGGAGATCTTATGATCGATGTTTGAGTGTATCTTATTGTATAAGCAATCTTACTTGTCTTTTACTTGATGCCTTTTAAAAAAAATCAATTAATCATTTCGGTTCCTTCCAATGTCTTTCAGTATCATGGTTTTAAGATTCAATATTTGTAGGATAATTGAGTATTTCTCTCTTTAATAAGAGACTTCAACATTCATAGTTAGTTGCCCTATGCGAGCCTTCAGTATATGATCATTATTCACACATATCACATAACCAAGCAATAATCGGAATGACACCGTGTCACCCGAGACATAGACAACTACATACACATTGAATAGGATGGATCACATGAACTTCTTTTTTAACTTGCCGAGGTTTAGTAGGCTTCTGGGTATCCTAGTTCATTCTTATGCTCCCTCCTTCATTGGAGGAGCCAATCGGGCTTTCATTATCCTTGCCTAATCCTGTTTCAGACATTCTAAGTATAAGAAGTAAGAGAAGTCAAGCTCAAATCACAATCCAATCAATATTCAAGTAACTCCTAGGTGGCACCTAAATGATCAATGACAATAGCCTATTCATGCAATAGACCCTAGAATCATGCAACCATAAGCTCTGATTACCATTCTGTAACATACTCTAACTACCCTAGTAGGATTAGGTAAGTTACCACATTTATAATCAACAATCCATACCTTATAAGCTAGTTAATTTCATTCGACTTAAGTCTTTATTGTACATTAAGAAACAATTCGACTAGGTGAAGACCCATTATACAATGTGTGATGCACCTATTAGATACATTTGTTCCCCTAATGCAATTTGATATCATATTCAATACCATTTAAGACTTACTTGATTTATAAGAAACCATTTGAAATGTATGATTAACACAATAGAAGTTTACAAGATTCATTGTAGCTATTAGGCATACCAATAGATGAATTACATCATTTACTTAAGTTACCTTGATCTAACATATATGCTTACAATGTTTATACACCATTCGGCTAGTAGGATTATCAAATATATGTGCTTATAATGTCATATACATCATTCAGCTAGACCATAAGTGACCAAGGTGGTTCAATTTTAAACATGTAGATTACTATGTTTACTAGATGTTAACTAGCCATTTTCAAAAGATCTATTCAACCATGACATGCATAATTCAACCATATAAACATAACATTCGGCTAATTCTCATATATATACATACCATACTCTTATAGATCATGGATGAGCTTAATTTATACAAACCATAACTAAATGATCATAATTATACATGCCTTAGGTGCCACCATCCCATGGGAACAATAACAAGATGGAAATATACTCTTTCAAGCAAATTGTGACTTGTATGAGCTTAGACTTCGGGATAGAATCCAATATCAACCTGAATCGTAGAAAAGAGACTTAAATAAGCAAAGCTTAGTGAGTGAGTTAAAGTTGCAAGGCAATCAATACAACAAGTCTCAACTACGAACCATCTAATAGATGGTATGGTTCCCCCATCAATAAGGAACCATTCGAAACAATGTAAACAATAGTAGATACTTTTGTTAAATTTTCAATCCAATATCAATACAAGACTTAAAGTTTAGACAAGCTCAATCTTCCAATTCGATTATCAATAGGTATGTCATGTCATTTAAACATAATCAATGTTCAAGCAATATTTCAATGCCAATATTTCATGACATTCGATATTCCTTTACCATCAAGTAATCTCATATAAACAATGTTCATGCAATGTTTCAATGTTTCAATGTTTCAATATTTCATAGCATTCAATATTTCTTTACCATCAAGTAATCTTATATAACAATGTTCATGCAATGTTTCAATGTTACAATATTTCATAGCATCCAATATTTCTTTACCATCAAGTAATCTCATATAACAAGGCTTAATCAATGTTTCAATAACCATAGATCATAGCATTTGAATTTCCTTACAATCAAGTAACTCATATAGGCAATGATCAATTAAGGTTTCAATATCCATAATTCATGGCATTCAATTTTACCTTTACATTCAATCAATACAATTCAATGTAGCAATAGGTTCAATGTGCATGAGTTGTTAATTCATTTTAAGTATAGCCTTGAGAATCGATTACTCAGTCTAGATACTTGAGTCTCCAACCAAACTGTCACCAATAAAAATAATCAATATGGTACCAAGTACCTGGTCAATCCCTCCTACTGTCGTTAATGACCAATAACAATACTTCCCTCCTACTGTCGTCAATTAGGGACCAATGTCCCTGACCGTAGTCTACCCCGACAATGAGCTCTATAGACTCTATGGCATGCCAACTATATCTAAGACCGGCTCGAGACCAAGGCTTTCAATAGTTACCCCTTTCAATCAATTAGAAGCATGTGTTCAATTCAATATGCACAATTTGTGCCAATATTCCTTTCTAATCAAATAGGGCTCAATCCAATCCAATATAAATTTTTCCATGGTTAATGTAGAAGTATCAATCAATATGTCATTCATTAATGAATTGTATACTTCTATCTATATCATCATGCTTCAATTCAATCTAATTCAATTAGGCAATAAGCATTACAATTCAATCAATGACAATTCAAGCATACTTCACAATCAAGTAACCACTCAAAATGATTACTTACCTTGTTATTGCTTAATAGCAAGCTCATTAAGCAAATTACACTTAAGATACAATAAAAATTTACAAATCAAAACAGACTTGTAGATGTTACTGCCCTCTCCAAACTGTAAACTACACTCACAAGAATTTTCTGAGCTATTGTCGATCCCGGATTGTAATCCCTTTTCCTCTACTAGTTTGTTTATCTAAGTGAGCCCCTTTATCATCAATTTCCACTTGATCTAACATTCGTACAATACATAAGGTATTAGGTACAATCCATCAATCAATTGAGTCATTATGTGACTCCATACAATAACATACAATTCAATATGACATTCACATATTGGGCAGCATACTCATATAAATTTTCCTTTTCACTTAAATAAACTTATCTATATTCTAGTTCATGTAAAACAAGGCATATTCAAAGGCCTACAACTGCTTACAAGACAGTTTACAAAATGCCACAAAACAGTGTGTATTTGCCTATACAGCTGCTGCCAGACAGCTTGCACTAGTCACTAAATCAAGCATAACTTTCATTCCATACGTTGAAATTTCAATTGGTTTACACCATTGGAAAGCTAACAAATTTGTATTTACTTACATATAAGACTTGAATTTTAGTTCCTTGCCAATTAATACAGTTTTTAATTTCAAGACAGGGTATCTTGCTACACTGGACAGTTTGCACTGTCCCTAGTGTTTCTTCTCTACATTTCAGTATACAACCCAGAGTTTAGCTCTGTTTTCTCCTAATGAATTTAGACATCCCAAGGTGTTGTCTATAAAATTTCAGCCTTAAATTCATTATACACAACTTTTAGTGATTTTTCAAAGTTACTTCCCAAAATAGAGCATTATTGGCAGATTACACTAGGTTGAATTCCTAGCTTCTTAACTCATTTTAGCAAGGTCCTAACATGGAAATTCCATTCATGTTCATGTTCATACATGTCTAGGCCACCCTAATTCGCCTAGAAATGTTCTTAAAATAGGGCATAATCATGTTGAACCTAGTTTGATCTATTTGATCACATTTGCACATTCATTTCATCAATTAGGCAGTCCATTGCCTAATTTATCTAGTTCAATTAGGTGTAGTCACATTTCCAGCAACATATGTATTCAATTAAATCTTCTTTTTACCTAGAAACATGATCAAAATAGGGTTCTACGTTCATTTAACATGTTTACACAATTTCTCAATCAAAACAGTCCCTAATCAAGACTGTTTTCAATCATGTTCATATTTCTCAAATTTCCAGCAACTACACATATATCTCATTAGAAATTTAGCTATTGACAACATCAATTTCTCCTATTCATTTGATTGGCATGTCAATTTCATGGTTTAATCAATCAATTGAACTTCTTAACTAGTTCATAACATCAATTCACTATCTATTCATCAATTTCATGCAATACAAGCAAGAACCCTAAATCTAAATGTATCATTTGTATCTATAACACATCAAGGAAGAGATTTTACCTTCCTATCAAGATTATATGGATGTTAGCAACTCCAATTCCAAGCTTGAATGTATGGCTATGGAGTTTTTCTCACAAATTTTCTTTCTTTCTTCCTAGCTCTCGTACACGGCAAGAGTGGAGAAGAAGATGATAATGGATCATCCATTATCTCCTCCATTTGACTAATTTACCCTTGATTATCCTTTAATTAATGACATGTGTAGGGGTATTATAGGAATGTGAAAATTTTGCATGCATTCCTTCAATTTAACAATTGTTTCAGTTTGGTCACTTATACATTAGGTTACCACTTTTCAATTATAGCATTTTAGTCCTTATAACTAGATTTAACACATTTCTTTAAATCAATTAGAGATGTAATGAAGGCATTGTAGTAACTTCTTTTATACTAGATTTGAGGATATTACATTAGCTAAGTATAACTAAGATTAATCTAAATGTTATTACTCTATGCTTGATTACACTGCTTTCTCATTGATCAATGTTTTGTTTTATTATGGAACACCGCCTCACTTAGGTTATATAAGCCTAATGCATTCATTGTCATGCATTTACAGGATTTGGACATCTTTAAACTTGATTGTGCTTGAAGATTGCAAGTCATTCGTCAGAGCTTTAACTTAGAATTGATTTTCATCTTAGACAACTCCTAGAATGGTGGCATATTGCATTTGTATTGATTATAAAATTCAAGGGTACTGTTTGTTTAGTGAGCTTTTGTATTGTAAATGGCTATTAAAATAGCTATCCTAATATGATCATCTCGGTGATTCTTATGTGTATAAGATATTTAAATTTGTTAGCTGGTCATGGCAAGATTTTATGCATGTTATAGATCATGCTTAAGTAACTAAATTTGATTATGGTTTAATTATGAAAAGGCATACATGACATAAGTACTTGTTTATGTGGTGACGACAATTAGATGATGAATGTTCTTAAATAAGAATGCATGATTTAGATTATGGATCTTAAGGATGGCTTTATGTTAGAATGACCTTAAAAGAAACATATCTTGTTCGATTGACTATATTAAGTGTTATGATATAGTTTATTTTAACTCATAAGTCTTATCATACTTTGAATAAATTGATAAGTTAAAAGGAAAAATTCTGGTAAGCCTACCTTGAAGTTTGGAGGCTCTATATTTTGGTTACGAATTTATGGATTGTGTTTTCAATGACACCTTCGATTTTGATTTTCTTCTAAACCGGGTTTAGGGTGTTACAACTTTACTTAGGTGGTGATCGACCACACGATCAATAGTTCTAAATTACTTCAACTCATGTCGTTACCCAAATTTCAAATTCTTTAAAGATCAAGTTCCCAAAATTTCTCGTTGTTGGGGTAGGCACATCCTTCCTTCTTCTAGCACAAAAACACAACCCTAACAGTACAACAAAATATCCTTGAAGATCTTGAAACCTTACTCAACTTTAATCGATTCAGCACCACTTTCACAACATAACGGTCTCACGTAGCTCGGTTCTCACCAATGTTCCTCGAGTCGTTCCAACGAAACTGTTACTCAAACAAAAGCATTTACGAAGTCTCAACCCTTGCTTCCATAACTAATTACATGATAACTAATATTTCTCATACACAAGGTCATTATCTCATCAACACTCATAATTCCTTATTCTACCTTCACACATGTCACAAAAAACATTAACTTACATTTGAGAGACAATGCGGTGTCCCCCACCTTATCATAGTTGAAACACCCCAAACGCCACCACAAACATCAATCATTGCCAAAACATGCTCTAAGGAGAGAAATTCTCATTCCAAAATTCACTTCGAAACCACTAGCGTCCAACACTTTAACCATAACCATCTCATTCTCAAACCAATCTCAAAAAAAACATGGGTGCCTCATGATCGGTTAAACGAGCCATCCACCATAGGAGACAAGTAACGGTCTTCCACCGCCACATAACAAGCTATCAACGGTTTAAGCACCACTTCAATGGACCAACTTCTTAGTAGCGAGCAAGCACGATTCTTCCTTGGGTGAAATACTTAGACAAAAGAAACCTCATTCAAGTTGCACCTTTGTAACTGAACCTCTAACTTTCTCAACTGGGTTGGTGTCCTTGACAAAGGCATAGGCACCGACGTCTAACTCGGCCTTACCTTAACATCCACTCATGTTCTTGACATGGAGAAAGTCATGACGACTCTTTCAAGAAGCGTTAACAAATACGCTGACAGCCTGAAAGCCCTCAAGCATCGAACTACACACAATGGCATCTGCCAAATGGCCAAACGTGTCTCACAACCCCATTGCATCATTATCTAAACAACTACTACGAAGATCACGATAGAAGGGCAATGATTCAACATTCTTATTACAAAAGTTGGGTACAACTCTCGACATTACAGGCTAGCTTGCATCACGCTTGATTAACTAAATCAATTTCCAATATGCCATAACTCACCAGAAGGTAGCTCTATCAAACCCGTAGAACGTCAACTTTGGTCACACTCTATCAAACTAGTAGGTATCGAATCCACTATCTCTAAGAAATACCCTTAAGAAGGGCGATCATACTTCCCAAATATCAACGAGATTCTTTTTTAAGCGAACAAAGGGTCATCCAACCAATGTGCATCCACTGATCGATTTTGAGAGTAGATTATCCATACTCGCAACACAACCGTTAATCATTTATAACAATGAATATTCTTTGCCACAAACTCTCATAACACATCTGAAGGATTTGGAACGCCTTCAACATGCAATGAAGAAACCATTTAGGCGGCGGGAGGAGAACACATCCTCGACTCTGGCATCATTCAACTAACGCGCATCTCAACAATCTAGGGTGACCTCACCTCCAGAACTGCTCCTAAGAGTGACTCAACACTTAACTCGGCCTTCTCGGTCACGATCATAACCATCTTATCATCGCAACATTGGAGACACCATCAGGATTCCATTCTTAAGGAGTAAGAACTTAATTTAAGGGCTTGTATTCACTAGACACCTTACTACAACGCCTATACCACCTCAAAGTTTTCTAGAACCGACTAAACCTAAGCTCTAATACCACTGTTGTAACACCCCCGACCCGGATGTCAAAATTTGGGCCTCAAGCCCAAACCAAATACCATAAAATTTTTAAACTGGGTTTAGCACAAACAAGTTATTTTCTAAAACATTTAGATCCAACATTTGAAAACATATATAAACAATTTAAATCATTACAAAGGAACTCCATTTTAATTTAAAATATTTAAGGTTCGACTTGATAAATACAATTTCAAAAAGAGATTTACAGACTCGACCATGTAAGGTCCTATGAACACATAGCCCACTAAAATGAGCGTCGTACTCTAAAAGCCTCCAAATAATGGAATCTCGTACCGACAGTGCTCTTCGATTCCACGATCCCATGATCAACCTACATACGAAAACAACAATTCTGAGTGCGGAGCTTACAAAGCTCATTGGTACGCATATACTCTACCATACTTCATGCTAATCATAAACATAAGCATGAAAGCTAGTACGAGCAATAAGGATAGATAAATAAACATGTGGCGCTACCACTAGTTGCCTAAACACATGCTCTCACATCATAGCAAATTATCACACATGACCCACAAGGCTCAACCATACTTGGGATCTCATCAGATCATCCGAGCGAAAGCACACAAGTCATACCATAAACCTGGAGTGGCGCATGCGTCCATACAACATTGGGATCGTACACTTTGAGTGAGGCTCACGTCTATACAGCATCGGGATCCTACGCTCGTAGGGATGGGGCCCGCATCCATACAGTATCGAGATCTTACATCTATTCTCGGGATCTATCATCAAGCATCTTCGAATGAGGCTCGCACCCACACAACATCGAAATCCTACATTCGAAAGTCTTCAACCATGGTGTTGCAACACATTCAAACTCTCACTGGGTATCCGGATCCTATCAATCAAGTGACTCAACCACACAAGTGCCCTCACTTAGCATGTAACAACACACGATCCTCCAAGGACCCCTATGGTTGCTATTACAAACAAGTCACTCAACATTTACCGATTTATTACTCATTAGGCCGTATATAATTAATCTCACTCATTAGCTCTATTAATCCATATTATCACATTTATTCGAGGCATAATTCAATTTTTAATATTCACATCAATTTTCATCCTTAACTTGTATTTATAGATTATTTATTGTATCGGGTGCCGGCGCTCGTACACGAGTATCGATTCTGTACCCTCGGGTATCAATATTTACACGTGTACCGATACTGAAATAGCTCACTGGAAATGTTTAATTTCCATAAGTATCGGTACGGGTCGACCCGTACCGATATAGCCCCTAATTGCGTACCGCTGCAGCCAAAGCTCGTACCGATACCCTATTCACAGGTTCGTACAATTTCTTCAAACTACGATATCATCACACTTTATTCGACCCTTAAAGCTTATGTAATTCGTTAGGGTTTGTTTACTAACACATTTAATTAATTAATATTAATTACCGACTTCAAAATCATTTATTCAATATTACCAATATTCATCATTTACACAATTTCTATCAAATACAATTATCTATTCGAACAAGTATACAAGGCATCATGATTATCAATCAAGCAATCATCAAGTAATTATACGAGCATCTTGAACAACCCTACATAGTCTCTAAAGCCTCACGAGTCACATCATATTCAAAGAATCATCATGCATTTCATAATTATCGAATCTCATAAAACCAGTCTCAACACATGCTTATCTATCGTCAACCTATTTTGCAACCACTAACAAGAAAGGCAATCATATTTATGATGCTCATGAAGCAATAGGAGTTCAATGTGTACTAGCCTTAAGCAGTTATCACTAAAATCATTATCTGAGCTTCCCGAATATTCCACTTGATCTGATGTCTAACGCCTAATAACCCTCATATAAAAACGAATGCAAAAACACATTAATCTCATGCATCCCCTATTCAACTCACAAGGTCAATTACATAAAAACAGCGTACCGAATTCGAATTTGGCGAAAAAGACTGCGCTATTGGATCCAAAACGTTCAGAAACTCCTGGGTAGGGTCCCCAAAAAAAGTCAACGCCGATCAACAGCAGCGGCGCGGTTAGTGGCTCATCCAGCTTGGGTCAACAGCTCATCTGTCTCAGGTCAACGGCTCAGTAACGTGGCTAGGCTCAGCTCCACACTGCTCGGCTCAGATGGCTTCAATTGCTGCAGGACGAAGCCCACGTACGGCTGGGTGCTCAGATGGCTTTGAAACTTGGTCTATATATCAATGATTATATTCATTTCATAAAGGAATGTTTAATTTCACTTTTTTGAAAATTGGCCCATGTATTTTATGAATGTTTTTAAAATGCCTCATAAACTACTTATTTTTTTCAATTAACACTCTATTTCAAATTTGATTTCAACACGAATTTTCCATTAAGTGTAATTGAAATTAATGAGTCTAAAATGGACTTGAAATTGAGTTTTTGACTTAAATTCCAACTTATAAATTATTTACATTTTAGTCCCTAAACCCCGATTCGATTAAATTTACTTAGATTTGAACTTTTTCAGTAGAACAGATGTATACAATGTTTCTACTTATATTAAACTTTTATTGAAGTTTTGAATATTTTTGCGTTCAAATCTTGTAAAATAACCAAAATGGTTTTTTGCTAAATCATTTATTTTCTAAAGTTTTTTAATGTTTATTTTCTTGGGTGACTTTAGTTAATTGTTTCACCTTTATGTTCATGTTGGTTATTTACTTTCATGTAATCAAATATGCTTATTTTTTTAATTTGTTTTAGGCCACAAATGGGTCATTTGTAGCATTCAATATTCGGGTCGAATTCGTTTGTATCGTGTATTAGGTGTTACATTGACTCAATTATAAAAAAAATAAAATATATGTAGGTCAATTTTGAATTAAAGAAAAAAGATAGGGATTAAATTGAGAAAAAATATGACTATATTAAAAATGTTAGAGTGAATTATTAAAATTAGAAACAAATATGAGTCAATTTTAGATTAAATAAAAAAATTTAGGGACTAAATTGAATAAAAATAATCAAATTAAAAATATTATACTAACCTATTTTGATCACCGAACTATCAAAATCGTCAATCAGACCACTAAACTTATTAAATTGACCTATTTTGACCACCGCCGTTAAAAAACTAACAGAGGGATGACGTGATAGTTAATAGAAATTTATAAAATTACACATTTAGTCCCTGTTATTTACCTATTATATCAATTTGGTCATAATTTTAATTTAATTAAATAAAATTAATCAACCAATCAAATGATGACACGTGTCATCATCCAACTAGATAAGTTTACTCAAATTTTAATTTATTTTTATTTAATATATTTTCTCTTCCAACCCGATGGTGACACGTGTCACCACCTAGTTAAAGGAAAATTGAAAAGGAATGAAGAGTTTGGCTTGGATTGAACCTACATCCTCCAAGTTAGAAACCACATGTATTTGCCACTGCTCCAACCCATTTTTAGTGTAATGAATTGCACCATTTAATATATATATATCTATAAGTAAACGCTAGGGAGTAAAAAAGTAAAAATGGTTGAAAGGGGACTCGAACTTAGATCACTTGGGATGTGTATAATCACACAAACATTCGATTTAATTTAAATATGAAAATGATTAAATATTCGATTTTAAAAAGTATTCGATTTAAAAGAAAAGAAATTCGATTTAAAATATTTGAATATTTCTTTTCATATTTAAATTAAATCAAATATTTATTAAAATATTAAATATTCGATATAAAAAAATTAAATTAATTGTTTTTTTAATATTTTAATAAATATTCGATTTAATTTAAATATGAAAAAGAAAAAATATTCAAATATTTCAAATCAAATTTCTTTTCTTTTAAATTGAATATTTAATAATTTTCATATTTAAATTAAATCGAATGTTTGTGTGATTATACACATCCCAAGTGATCTAAGTTCGAATACCCTTTCAACCTTTTTTACTTTTTTATTCCCTAACATTTACTGTCTTATATATATATATATATATATATATATTAAATGATGCAATTCATTATACTAAAGATGGGTTGGAGTAGGGGCAAACATGTGGGGTTTCTAACTTGGAGGATGTGGGTTCAATCTATGTCAAACTCATCCTTCTTTTTCATTTTTCCTTTAACCAGGTGTTGAGTAAACTTATCCAACTAGATGTCATCATTTGATTGATTGATTAATTTTATTTAATTAAATTAAAATTATGACCAAATTGATATAATAAGTAAACAACCATATTTACACAAGTCTCGTATGATACCTGGTTGACACACATTACCTTACGCCACCACCAATCCTTGGCGTGTCTCAGTATGCATCCTTCATGTGGCACAAGATGTCACCCCTTCGTTAGTTTTTTAACGGCGGTGGTCAAAATAAGTCAATTTAATAAGTTTGGTGGTCTGGTTGACGATTTTGATAGTTCGTTGGCCACTGGGATAGTTTACCCAAAAATAAATTATAATTTTCAAAGCTTAATTTTCTTTCCTCTCACTTTTCTATTGTAATAAGCAATAGAGAGAAAAGAAACTTATTTTTCTTCTAATTTTTCATCTTCTCAACCAAGTATACCGATAGAAAGAAAAAATATATTTTCGATCCTTTCATTTTTTTCATCACTTCAATTTTTCATCTTTTCAATTTTCTTTCCTCTCTGCTAAGAGAAGCCTAAGTTCAAAGATCCACCTTTAAATTTGTTTGAATTCAGCCAAGCTCAAGCCTGCCATTGATGTCTCACCCATTCAGCTTACGGCAAATCAATTTGCATTCACCGGCGGAGAATTTTTTTTTCCAGAAAAGAAGCAACGGATAAGTTTGCATTCACCGGAAAGATTGCGTTAAGTTTACATTGCAGGGGAGACTGATAGTGCAATAAAGCTTGAGCTATTAACAACCAATGCAACTCATCAAAAGCCAACTACAAGAAAGAATTTGGGAAGCAATTCAATGCATTATAAAACAGATGCCAGGGACGAATGGTATCAACGACATTGAAAATTATAACATTCTAGACGCCGTACGCCGAAAAGAATGGCAGTTACATGTTGTACTTCTCAAACAACAAAGTTCGAAAACATACTTGAATCCCGTCCTTAAGTTTCTAGTTTGGATGAGACTAATTCTAGGACAAAATGAAGGGTAAAAACATAGAAGTCAAGACTAAAGCTATTAATATTAGAGGTCATAATGTTTACCCTACATCCTTGTACACCGCTGGTTTAAGTTGAGTTCGCATTCCATCGGGTCCGTTCTCATCGAGTTAGTAGAGCATCATCTTGGGAAGAGACTTGTTAAAATCCAGAACATGTTGAGGTTAGGCTCCGGCAATTCCTTTTATCTTTATCTAATCTTCAACTATGATGTCATATGAAAAATCTAAAACTTCAGACATCGAAATAATTTGGACCAAAGGCCAATGGACTCTCTTGCTGCTGCTGGTAACTCCTCGGGTTCCTTAAAGTTTGCGATCTCGCCCAGCTCTTCGAATGCATCAACCACGTTTTGCATCCTCGCAACGAATTCAATCAAAAGCGACGTAAATGTTGCCAATGACAATGCACTTGCATTCTCATATGTTTTTGACTCCTCCAAAACTTGCTTCGCATCGGGAATAAATGAAGGGTGTGCTGACAATGATATCTGTTTCTTAAGTAAATCTTCAGAGGGTGCACCGGGAGAGACAATGGGGTTGACAATGACATTAGTCTTGAGGTTACCCAAACTATTTGACATGGTAACCGATCGGAGATCAAGTACTGCCTCACTAAGGGACTTATAGCCCAGGACTCTATGTTCTTCACTATCCGAGTTCAGAAAATCTTGAGGCTCTGACAAAACCTGTGGTCGATTCCCGATCTCCCAACTCTCAGCATTGACAAAAAGGTAGGATTTCCGATCAACTTTATTTTGCAATTCTTCTGCAGCCTCATGTAATTCAAATAGCATGTCGGTACAACCTAATTTCTCCATCTTTTTTACTTTGTTCCCAAGCTCACGCAACACTCTAGCACCTTCTGCACCAACCCTCTGAAGTTCTTTACAAAAAACTTGTCTTCGTTCTGGTGCAGCCTACACATACAAGTATTATAATTTGAAACACATGAAGCCATCTCTTTTTTTAGGGAAAAAAGGGCGGCACTTGCAATGATAAGCACATTTCAATGAGGAGAAGAATTATAATGGATGATCATCGACCAGACCAGTAAATTCTGATGGTCAATCAAGATTCCTATACATATATGAGGTACACACGGAAGTCAATGGATACTTCCAGAAAAAATGAAGAGAGCAACATAGCAATGCACCTATTACTAAATGAAAAAGGAGAAACCAATGGCTCGGGATAGTGTCGCACTTCTATAAAACAAGCAATGCATGAAGAGTGTGGAATTGGCCACCGATTGCAAACATTCAAGGTAGGTAATAAGAATAAGTACCTGTATTTCCGAAAGTATACAGCCGTGTAAAGCCATAACCATGAATGCACAATGCCTCAGAGCTCCACTTAATTTGGCATAGTTCTTCCATGGGTAACGAAGTGACCTATAAGGACCATGTGGTGGCTCCCAGATGGCAAAGCCTAACTTTACTCCAGAATGGAAAAGGAAGCGGAAAATGCAATGAATATGAGAATACCATCATTTCAAGTACCAAGTGGAAGATGTAAGTACAATAAAAATTACCAGTGCTTCCTCCTGACTTTTAGATTCTACAGCTGATCTGTAGCCACTGTAAACCGGGTCGTCCGAAGCTTGATAAGTTAGAATTTTGGAAGGGACCCTTTTATATTCAACGCAGTTAAGGTATCCTTTAACACATTCTGATCAAAAGTGAGAGAAAACAAGCATGAGAATGATCAATTACTTTCAAAATTCCACGAGATAAATAAGTAAACTTTAGATGCATACTAACCTTCTAAAGAACTTGCCACACTCATGAAATTGTTAGCTACCGAGTTGTGCAGGTCCTCACCGGCCCAGATGGGGTAAATGCATATGTTAACAACTAAACAAACACAGGCGCCGAGTGCTATTAGCAAAAATCGAGTAACAGCTGTATGGACGAATTCCCCTGTATTATACCCGGATACTGTTATGTAACAATATGTTAACGTGAACACTCGGAATCCGTACTCATAAGCCTTCATCGTTGGGTATATTTTTGCATAAGTTGAAAAGAATCCTGGTAATGTATGGCATGTCAGAGAAAACCTACTAGTAACTCGTAAAGAAACTACCAACTAATAGCATAACACATGATCATGAGCACGAAAACGAACCTATTATAAAGATGCTAATAACAATAACAACTTCTTCCCATTCTCCAGCCAACTGCGACAATTCTGCCATACCGAGAGCAAGCCCTCCTGCCGTTAATGTACCCAGCCCACGGTTAAATCCTTTGCTAAGAGTTGCTCCTGCAGAAAGAAAAGGTTGCCATTGAAGTTGTTAAGAAAACAAAACACCATTTCCCTTTATACTAATGATGATAAAGGTAAAGAGCTTTTAAAATCGGAAACCTCTTAACAAGCAACAAGCTTTTCCATCCTTTTTACCGAGCAAAAACTTATACCCGGAAAGGAAGAATGAACTAACTTAAAAGCAAGAAAGTAAAATGCCTAATCACCAAATGAAGCCTGGCTGCTCAAACATACAAGATTACCAGTTCAATAGAGTAAACAAGACAATCGATTTGGTTAAGGCCTTTGGGAAAATAAGTTATTCATGAATTTCATTCCATTCTTGCAACAAAACTATAACATTTTGGCCGTAGAAAAAAAATCAAGAACAACCCAAGCAACTACATGAATTACCCATATAAACTTCTATAACAACACATGTGAACATAAAACTGAAGATGACAAAAGCAAACAAGATCACCTCTGCTAAGAACCAAAATAGGCCTTTGTTTTGTTTTGAGAAGCAAAAGAACAAACAGTGCATCAACAGGCAAAAATAAATACAAAATACATTAGTTCACTTATATGTGTGTGTATATAAGAAAAATCATAGAAAAACCAAAATCTAAAGGAAACAAAATTGGCTACCTATACTGAACTCAAATACGACGACGACAGTGAGAATAGCCCAAACAGAGTGGTCACTGAGTTCCTTGATGGGTTGTTTCAAGAAAATCAGCAACGAAATGAGCATCAAGGCAAGACCCATCTTGGCAGAGAAAATGATCTTCCTGGGATCCGACATCCCCATCTCCCATGCCTTGCCTGCAACCCGTCGGAGCACCTTTGAGAACCCAGTTAGTTTGTCGCTCAGGTACCGGTAAGAAAAGCATCTCCGTCCCTGTTCTTGTTCCAGTTCCTCTCCTTCTTCGTACAGTCCCAGTACTGAATACCCCCTCGTTCTCCCCCTTTTCTCTAGCAGGGAGTGCCTAAAAGAACCGAGCTTGGCAGCCATTGGAAATGCAGGAAAAAATGTTGCTTTGATGGATTTTTTTATGAAGTTTTAAGATTTTTGGTTTAATCAAAGCGATGATATTGATGATGAAACAGTAGATATAAAGCAGGGATGTTGAAAGAAAGAATATTGGGGTGGTGAGAGTGGAGAAGTGAGAGACGGCATCTCTTAAACGGAGAGGGAGAACGGCGTCGTAAATGCTGGACCTAACTACGGATCAAAGTACGAAACTGTGGGACCCGCGGAGACGAAAATCAAGGGTTTTTAACCGTCCAATGGTGGGCGCCACGTAAGTTTGTCTCATTGATAAATTAATAGATTAATCACGTCCATCAATTTTTTCTTTGGGTTTGATGGGGATGTCTTGGATTTATTAATTTTTTAAAAGAGGATTTTCCCAACATAAATTTCATTTGTCACATTCTCTCCGATTTTTGTTTCTTTAAATATTTGGGTAAATATACAAAGATGCCATTAAATTATTTTATTTTTTTAATATTTTAATATGATTACATACTAGTATTTATATTTAGGGTAAAATTTACAAATGGTCACTAAATTATCTCTAAAAATACGAAGTAGTCATCAAATTTAGGCATTAAACTTCAGTTTTATTACAAAATGGTCATTGAGTTATTAACTGTCATTAATTGGGTGACGTGACAATTACAAAATTTTGAATTATAACATTTAATATTCTATATTGACACGTTTAATCAATTTATTCCTAGTTTAACCCTCATAATTATTGTCTAAATTGATTGGATGTGTAAATATTAAGGATTAAATATGTTATTATACATATTTTCGTAACTGTCACGTCTCCCAGTTAACGACAGTTAATGGCTCATTGACCATTTATAATAAAACTAAAGTTTAATGATCATTATGTAATTTTAAAAGTTTAGGGACCATTTTGTATTTTTAGGGATAGTTTAGTGACCATTTGTGTACTTTACCCTTATATTTATTTCTAGTCTTTTGAAGAGGTACACACATTTTTGCATACCACATTACTTGAATCCAGGTCACATGGGAGAAACAATGTCATCTTTTATATTTCCGCTAAAAACACTTGATGGATTCAAGACATTAAATTATTTAAAATATTTATTTTGATCATTTAATTTTGGCCTAACCAAAAAAATAGGATAAACTACATCAATGACCACTGAACTATCAAAATCGTCAATCAGACCACCAAACTTATTAAATTGACCTATTTTGACCACCGCTGTTAAAAAACTAAGGGATGGGTGACGGAGGGGTGACGTTGCAGTTAACGAAAATTTGTAAAATTACACATTTAGTCCCTATTATTTACCTATAATTTTAACTTGGTCCTAATTTAAATTAATTAAAATTAATCATCCAATTGGATGACGACACGTGCCATCACCCGATTGGACAATTTATTTTAATTTTTAATTTAATTTATTTAATGTTTAATATATTAATTTTCCTCCAACCATGTGGTGACACGTGTCACCGCCTAGTTAAAAGAAAATTAAAGAGACAAAGAGTGTGTTTGGGGTGGTTTGAACCTGGGACCTCCTGTTATTTACATATAATTTCAATTTGGTCCTAATTTAAATTAAAAATTAAAATAAATTGTCCAATCGGGTGATGACACGTGTCGTCATCCGATTGGATGATTAATTTTAATTAATTTAATTTAAATTAGGACCAAATTGAAATTATAGGTAAATAATAGGGACTAAATGTGTAATTTTATAAATTTTCGTTAACTGTCACGTCACCCCTCCGTTACCCATCTGTTAGTTTTTAACGACAGTGGTCAAAATAGGTTAATTTAATAAGTTTGGTGGTCTGATTGACGATTTCGATAGTTCGGTGGTCAAAATAGGTACCCAATTAGTTCGGTGGTCACTGGTGTAGTTTACCCAAAAAATGTTTAAATTGTATTTTTTTCCTCATATGTGTTTAAAGTTTTTTTTGCAAAATATGTGCCTAATATTTTATTCAGTAACCATTAAAACGTGACATGTAGCCTATATATGTAATTTTAAATTTTTATTTTTAAAATCATGAAAATTTTAATTTTTCAAAAAAACCCTATAATATTTTATTTATAAAAAAATTCCTTAATCTCTAACCCTAAATATACAAACCTACAATTTCTATCGTGTGGTTGTTGATTCAACCACCAATTGTCATCTTTACCTTTGTCATCCCACCACAACTAATAATCCCAACTTTACGTCGCCAGAAATCGATGAATGAGCAACCAAACAAACCACAAATGTCGAACGTGAAATTTCAATCGAATGACAAACAAAGAATAGAGGAACAACGAACTGAGCCTTGAGATTCGTGCGAAAAGAGGAGGAGACTTCACTGATGCGACAATGATATGGTGTTCGACAGTGATAGAAAAAGATGTAGAGATTTGAATTTTTAAAAAACATTAAAATTTTAGATTTTTAAAGCTAATGATTTTCATATTTAAAAAAAAATTAAATGAAAATTAATAAATAGACTACATGTCATGTAATGAAAAGATGACGAATTTTTTTAATAGTTGTTGATGAAAAAACTTAAAATATTATGGAATAAAACGCTATGCACCTCTTGTACCAAAAAAAAAATTTAAATACATATTTAGAAAAAAATGATATAGTTTAGTCATGATTAAGCCTTTAAATTTTCAAGACAAAAAGTTTGATTAGACTAACTAGAAAAGACGGTGTATAATACAAGATTGAGATTTAGCATCAAGTGTTTTTAAAATCGTAAATCTCAACCTTAAACCTTAAACAATAGCTACTTAGAAGCGATCATCAATGGCTTCTCCTCGTGACTTTGTTCATCATTGATGCTAAGCTCTTGTATTTGTAGAGTTGTAGTATCTCCACTCACAAGGGCAGAACATCGTAAGGATTACGGGGATGTGGTTCCTGTCAATTTTTTCTTTTGGACCATAATAGTATACTAATTTCTTTAAAAAAAAGGTAAAAATAAGTGTTGTAATCCTTCAATCTTTATAAAACTTTATTTTATACACCCTCAAAATTTTTGATTTTATTATGATTCCTTCATTTACAAATTTCTAGTTCTGCCTTTGTCCACTCTACAATTCGTCTTCTTCCTTATTTTGATGGCCACATCTCGAGAGTTGAACTTCCCACAAATGTTTATCTTACGCTGCTTCTCTATCAAAAATAATTATTGAAATTGACTATTGTTGTGTATTTAGAGTGCTTCACAATTGGTGCAAGTGTACACGTCGCAAGTTATAGTATAGACTAGATATCATCTCCACAGGGATTGGTGCAACTTCTGGATTCTAACTTCTTGCACTGAAAAGAGGAATAAATTGATGATTGCAGGAGTTCAAATTAACAAGTAAAATAAATGCGCAAGTAAATAAATGAAGGTTTTGATCAAATAAGAGAGTAGGCTGGATTATTGTGACTTGTGGTGTGGTAGTCGAATGAAAAGCTTGGGCATATGTTTGCTGAGGCAACGGAATTGCTATGGCAATTTGCCAAATATTGTGGCAATTCGTCAATTGCTATGGCAATTCGTCAATTGTTGTGGCAACTGGGTTCCTTTAAAGCTCGACAGAACGTCATTCAATGTCTCATTGTTATCCCTAACCCGAAGAACTAGTCAATTGTACATACCTTGGTAATACATCCCTGTGTTAACCTTGGATGAACAACAACCTATCTTATGCTCTTTTTAGCTGTTGAAATCTGAATCTTTTCCCTAAGTTGGATTAACCTCCATTAACGTCTTGTTGAATGAAGATCATGTTCACTCGTTTCTTGAATCTAACTCTCCCGATATTAGATAAATGGATATCTCTCGAGTTCCTCTCCCAATTCACTCAAAATTAAATAAGAACCAAGAATGAACAATCTTTGAAATTAAATAGCAAACAAAAATCTAAACAATCCAAATGTTTTTACACAATCACAAAATCCCAATAACCCTAGCCAATTAAATTTAGTTCATGGATTGGTGAAAAAGAAACACAAAGAAAATAAAATCCAACATGAATTGAATCGAAACAATGAAGAAGATGAAATTGTGATCAGCCCTTTTTTCTCTCTTGTCGAATATCCATGGCTACAATTTTGGTCTTATATTTATAGGAGATTGTTGTTGATGAGGATGAATTTGATTTGGAAGAAAATAGATATTAAATCCTTTTTATTTTTATCCTTAAACTCCTTAAAAATCAGACTTTTTAGCCCCTTCAAACTCCTTGCGGATATCCAGATTTTTGGGCTTTATCCAGTCATCATTGGCAATCGGCACGACATGGCCTTCAGAATTTAGCTTCAATTGCCACGGCATACCCTTCAATCTTCTTCCTCAATTGCTACGGCAATTCACTGCTTGATACGACAATTTACTGCTTGCTACGTCAATTTCCTCTCCTGCACCAAATAACACACTAGCAGCCTCTTTTCTAACAAAAACCAACCAAAATACAACCTCAAGCTCATTGATGAAGGAAACTATGAAATGATGTATGAATGGCTAATAATGCAACTAATATGAGCTTAAGTTGAACAATAATTATGAGTAAAATGGTAGAAATTGTAGGACTTTTACACACTTAACACACACCCAAACTCGAACTATTGCTTGTCCTCAAGAAATGCAAAACTAACAATTACCTGCCAAGGCTTTCAACCATCAAAAACATGCTTCGTACCTAACTTCAATCCTCAGAACAGTGGCACAAAGTATAAACCCCCTTGATTGTTTCGGATTGCACATAAATTACTTGAGAGGCGACTATAATGCTCGTGATAAGTGTGTGTGGAGTTGTGTACAAGTTGATTAATAGGAATTCATGTGAACAATAGGTTTTATCAAGTTAATTACCGGGGTATTAATTTTTTTTACTATAGCCAATTTCGGGGACCTCTAGCAAAGATGACAATTTCTCCTTTTAATATTGATCAACTAGAGCCAATTTCGGGGCACCTCTAGCGATTTTTATGTGTGACAACTAGAGCTGATATCGGGCACCTCTAGTAAGAAATTATCCTTAATCCGATTTTATTTTAAGCTAGAGCCGGATAGGCACCTCTAGCTCAAATTTTTAGTTTTCAATTTACCCAATTTTAAGCAACCTAAGTTCACTAAACTCTCATAATCAACAAGTCACAATAGTGTCAAATAGAATTCAGCATTATAGTAAAATCCTAAGTGCCTTCTATGCAAAACCTAAGATTAAGGGTTCAATCAATTAAGTGAAGTAGCAAAAATTCATCATCGGATATTCAAAAGGTCTTGACAGTTTAATTCGGTAGAAGATATGGCAATTAAACTATATGCATGCTATATGATATGAATGCAAACTAGTGTAAAAATGAAAATAATGCAACAATCTAATATGAACAAGAGCCCCCCAAACTTAAGAGAAGAATTGTCCTCAATGCATGCAATTACACGAAAGAAAAAAAATAAAAACAAGATGAAACATAATGCAAATGAGTTAGTCGGAGAGGTCGTCACCTCGAATGATAAGTTTCATTCGAGCCATTGCTTTGGTCCGTTTTCCAGCTCGTAGTGGTTGGTGGTATGTGGCCGGTGGTACAACTTGAACCCGTGCTTCTAAAACCTCATCGCTCAGTTCATCTTTTTTTTCGATCTCTTCGATTTTAGAAGCTTTACGCTTCGACTTTGATGGTGCGATCGGTGGCGATTTCCTTGGTGCGGGGAAGAGACTCATCTGAATCTGTAAATCCATGAAGTGATTCAGTACGAGTAGGTTCAGTCATAGGTTATTTACCTTTGTGTGGTGCAGCAGTTGCTGCGGCATCTTCAGTTGCTGGGGCAATGAGTTCAACAGGGAAAATCAGAAAAGGAACGGTACTATTAGGATAGTTCTCCAAAATGACTCGTGTTATGGCCACGTCTCGATCTTTCATGTACCGCATCAACATCAATTGTCAGGCCTCCATCTGCTCCAATCGTTGCGAAAGAGGGCGAAGTAGTTCAATGTTCATGTCTATGCTGGCCAAGATAGGTTCGTTTTCTAGGGCATGAAAACTTGTCGCATCATGTTTAGTTGCCTTGGTAATTTTTGGAGTCGGGGGTTTTTGCACTAAAATTGGTTCTTTTTCTCGTTCTAGACCCATTATCCGTAGGTATTAAGTTCAATTCCACCCTTTTTTGCAATCAATTTCTCGTCCATAGGGTCAATTGACATGTGCTCCTTCTCGCATAATCGTGATATCAAGCTTGGAAAGAAGAATGCCCCTACATCTTTTTGGCTACAAGCATAGATTTCATCAAAGATAATCTTACCAATATTTATGGATCGCTTGTGCAAAATAGAGTGTAGTAATAAGAGACGAGAATATGAAACCATGGTGTGATGAGTAGTGGGCATTAAGCACGTCTTAACGAAATTGTTCCACAATTTCACTTCCGGTTTTAAATAGAGTCTTTACTGTTCCCTTCAAGGCTCCTTCATTCCACTTGGCTCTTTCAATAGTTAGATCATTGAAGACCTTCTCTACCTCGTTGGCCGAGATGTTATCGACAAATGCTTTGTGTTCATCTTTTGTGATATATACACCAAAATAGGTATTGATGGTATCAGCATCAACGAGGATTGCCCTGCCACGAACATAAACACAAGGATTGTTTGGGTTAGAAAAATGGGAATAAAATTCTCATACCCAAGTGACATTGCCGGGCTTCAGTTGTTGGCAAAAGATTTGTCATTGGTGATGCTCGATGATTTGGTAGAGGGACTCGTCAAGGCCAAAATTCTTTTGGCGAGTAGCATATTCGAATCCTTGTTCTTCCCACACTTTTCGGCTCGCGAATTTCATGAGATATCGTTCTTCAACGATCGGAGTTGCATACCGCTGGCCTTGCTTGGAGAACTCAATTTTGCCATTGTCTTAAGGTTCTTGGCCATGGGAATTGTTGGATTGTGGTTGTAAAAGAAAAATAAAGAAGATGAAAAGATCATTGAGAGTTCAAAGTTGAGGGAAGAGTAAAGGTTGAAAGATGGAGTAGAGGTTTTAATGGTGGAGTAAAGTTTTGAAGATGATGGTGTGTGTGATAGGTGATGGTCGACTAATGAGGGAAAAAAGTGGGAAAGAAAAGCAAGAACGAAGGCTAGGGATTGGGGAAGGGTGCGGCTAATGGGGATTGGGGAAGGGCAAGGGTGTTCGGTTATTTGAGGGAGTGAGGGAAAATATTTAAGGTAAAAATAACACTTTAAAGGGTGTTTTTTAAGCCCTAAAAGTCAGCCCATTAGGTAGACTCTTTCTTTGAATCCAACTCCTTCTTTTCTTGAACTCTTATCCTAAAAAATAAGAAGATAAATGTGGAATAAATAAAATAAAAGAAAGAAAATGCAGAGATAAAGATAAAAATAAAGAAAATGTGGAGATAAAGATGAAATAAAATAAAATAAGTAGAGATAAAACTAAAAATATCCTAAGAATGAAAATGAACCAAAAACTAAAATAATAATAAAACTAAAATTTCAGAAATAAAATAGAATAAAAATAAATCTAAAATAAAAATAAAAATGATGCAAAAATAAATACTAAAGAAGAGCATATTCATGCATCTCCTAAAGTAACAACTTCCTTGCCACGCTCAACATGGGTGCCGAAATATTACTTCAAACGCTGTCCGTTAACTTTAAACTCATGTTTGTCGATGGTGGACTTGATTATAATAACATCACCATGAGAGAAAGGTTTGACTACTTCGAATGGTCCGAAACCATCTTGACTTCAGTTTTCCTAGAAAAAGTCTTAAACGAGAATTAAAGAGGAGTACCAATTGCCCTGGCAAAAATTGCCGAGGCAATAGCTTCTTGTCATGCCAACGCTTTGGTTTCTCTTTGTAGATTATTGCGTTGTCATAAGCTATGGCACGAAATTCTTCTATCTTGTTGAGGTCCAGTAGACGTTTTCGCCCTGTACTTTCCCAATCCATGTTAACAGTTTTGATTGCCCAATAAGCCTTATGCTTGATCTCCACCGGAAGGTGGCAACTCTTACCGTAGACAAGTCTGTAAGGCGACATGCCTAAAGGCGTCTTGAATGTTGTTCGATAGGCCCATAGTGCTTCATCGATTCTTGTAGACCAATCTTTTTTAGAAGGATTGACAATTTTTTCAAGGATAACCTTCTATTCACGATTGGAAATTTCAGCTTGCCCATTAGTCTGCGGGTGATATGCCGTGGCAACTTTATGGGTCACTCCAAAGTGTTGCAACGTCTTGGCAATAAGTTTATTGCAAAATGTTTGCTTTCATCGCTGATAATTGCCTTTGGCATTCCAAATCGCGTGAATATGTTCTTCTGTATGAACTTTTGTACCGTCTTGGAATCGTTTCTGGGAACTGCAATTGCCTCAACCCACTTAGACACATAGTCTACGGCAAGCAGGATATAGAGGTTACCAAATGAGGATGGGAAATGCCCCATACATCAAATAATTCCACCTCGAGTATGTTTTGTAATAGCATCTCATGTCTCATTGATATATTCCTTGTTCTTTGACAACGATCACATCCCTTGTAGAAGTCGTGGGCATCTTTGTAGAGGGTAGGCCAGTAAAACCAGGATTGCAGAACTTTGGCTGTTGTTCGAGTTCCTCTGAAGTGGCCTCCATAAGGTGAAGAGTGGCATTACCATAGCACATTTTGCTGCTCCTCTTCGGGGACACAACGTTGTATCACCTGATCTGCATATTGTTTAAACAAAAGAGGTTCATCCCAATAATAATGCTTAGCATCATGTCAGAACCGCTTCTTTCCTTGGTGAGTAAGGTCATAAGGCAAAATGCCACCAACTAAGAAATTAACCAAATCAACATACTATGGAGTTGCCGTGGCAACTAATAACTGCTCATCCGAGAATGTGTCATGGATCTCCAAGAAGTCTGAATCTTCATCGCCTTTTTTCAACCTTGATAAGTGATCGGTGTAGCGGCCTTTTTCTTTATGGACAATCGTGTGGAATGGGGATTTCTTTTGAAAAACTCGATTTTTTGAAAATGATGAAAACTTGGAGTCGCCACCGGCCACTTGGGTAAGGTAGGCTGAGCACCATAAGAAACTAAAGATTCGTTGTGAAAGGATCCGAGAGTTGGTTACGCGTGGGGAAGGATTAGCACCCCTATCACGCCCGAAAATCAGTACCAAAATATTTATTGCTTTTAAAAGGATGAAAATCATTGAATTTTATATTGAATTCAATTCGGAGTTATTAAATGAAAATTAACCTTAATTGCACAGGCTTTATCGAGTTCGTAGATTCAAATTAATTGGATATTTAATTAATAAGGTTAACAATATATTGGACCATAAATTAAACCGACATCGAATAAGCCTGACTGCCGTGTTAATTTATGGTCTGACTTCCGTACGTCTCCTTTATGCATGATGCAAGCATTTAAATATGATGTGATGATTTTTTCAATTCTTAATCCATTTACCTCGGGATGGTAAGGATTAATTCAAATATTTGATCAACATCCTTTAAGCTCGGAATGTTACGACACAAATATTGGAATTAATAAGTACCTCCTTTTACGATTTAGATTAATTAAGAATGCAATTAAGATTATGAATGACAACTAAGGCATGACAATCAAAGGTACAAATATAAACGCACAAAAGGAAAGCCCAACTTATTAGAAAGCCCAATTAGTGATATATTTATTAACTAAATGATTCTAATACTTAACCTTAAATTAATTAGCCCTAAAAAACTAGAAACCCTAAATTATGATGATCATTTTGTAATTTAATGTCTTGAAATTAATTTTATCCTAAAAGTAATTAAAAATATTCAATTAATTTAACATTTACCCCAATAAGCCAAGGATAAATTTAAATTCACTAAATTAATTCGAACCCTAATCTAACTAGGCTCTAAAGAATCTAATCCTAAAATTAATTTAATTAATTTAGGGATCGTGCCCCTATGAGACGAGCACACAATCTAAATTAATCGAATTAATTTGCCTAATCTAAAGCCTTGACTCCCTAAGCCCAACAAAAGCTCAAAGCCTACTAAGCTAACACTAAACCTAGGCCCAAAACTAAAAAGGCCATAAACTAAACTAATTGAACAAAATAAGCCTAAAGCAAAATAAGGCCCAAAACTACTAAACTTAACAAACCCATAAAACAAAAACACATATATCTTAGGAATATATTATATGGTTTTGAAAACCAAATCGAATATATTACAAGTGAATATACATCATACAAACATTATAAAAAACTTTTAGCACATAAATAGTGAAAAGCTATACACGTATATTATATATCAAAAACTTATATACAACAATTTTTATAAAACCATATATATTAGAACTAAAAAAGGGGTTATATATTTTAAAGAAAACTATACATATATTATAAACAAAAACATAAATTATATATTTTGCAAAATTCTTCTATATACTTTAAAAACTATATTATACATCGAATATATATTTCATTTTTACAAAACATTACTATATACTTCAAAAACTATATACTTTAAAACTATATATTATATATGTCAAGAATATATATTACATTTTTCTAAAAAAATCTATTATATACTTAAAAACATATACATTATATATCACAAAACATATACATAATTTACATTTTACAAACTTCTATTTTATACTAAAAACATGTCTATTATAAGTTGACAATATATACATATATTTTTTTATTTTACAGATTTCTACTTTATACCTAAAAATATATATTAGACATAAATATATATATATATTACATTTTTAAGATTTCTATCTTATACTAAAATTATGTGCATATTTAATCCCTAATATATGCTATTTGAACTAATTTTCACTCACAAAATAACAATCACAAACAAGCAATATTAACATAAGAAATAAACTGAAATTTACGGGAAATAAATGTGCAAGATTTAAATTAAAAATGCATGAAGAAAAATAATAAAGAAGTTTCTAATTTAAAACTGAAAAGGGACTAAATTGGATAACTTGAAAATCGGGGGCCAAAATTAAAGATATTTAAACTGGTGAAAAGGGGACTAAATTAAAAACAATCGAAAAGTTTCAGGGACCCGGGGCATAATTTACAAAGGCGAAATGGCTTGACTTGTAATTAAAATGGGGTGGAGGGACTAATACTACAATTAGACCATGCGGAAGGACCGCAGACGTGATTATTTTAGGGCAGAGGGATTTAAAATGCAATTAACCTATTTTTAAAACGTTATAACTCTATAAATACCCCCTAGCCGAAACTCAGCCCTCTTTTAGCAATTTTTTTGTTATAACACCACCAAAATCCTCTAAAAATCTAGGAATTATCCAGTTTCTGGCCGGTAGCTGCCGAGCCTAAAAATCCATCGAAACACCCCATTTTTCATAGTAAACCTCAATTCGAACCTGGTTTTTTTCAAAATCAACCCAAAAATGAGGTTAGAAATAAGGTTTTCGCCACCATGTACTCGCACTGTTTCACCATATTTGGCCTCGAGGAGGCTGAGGCCTATTAACGGCGGAGCAACGGCTGGAGGAAGCCAAAACAACACGAAAGGGAGGCGAATCTGCGAGGGTAAAATCTAAACCCTTTGTTTATATATATATATATATGCATGTTATATTTCAAACTGAAAAAAGAAAGAATAGATACCTTGAAAGGCCTTTTCTTTGTTTGTATTGATTCTGGATTTTCCCCATTCGAAAACTTAGGGGTTACAAGTGATTGCTTACATTGCTTATATGCTTCTCAGATCACTCATTGCTTACCTATGCTATTGTTTACATTCTTAAGCAAAAATTAAATGAATGAACTATGGATGATGATGATTCTGATATCCCATTTTTTATGTTTTTTTTGTTGATCGGTGGTTGTGGAGTTGGTGGTCGCCGTACGGTGGCAGCAGAAATTTCGGCGACGTGGTCACGCGGACGGGGGAGACGAAACGGTGCAGACATGGAGGGGCTAAACGGTCGGGGCGTGCATCACACGCGTACGTGGGGAGCTGAACGGTCGGCACGTGCGAAAGCTGGGCAATCCTCGGGTTTGATCTGGACCGCTGGATCAGATCTGATCCAACGACTAGATCTTGGCAGCTGCAATAGAAAAGAAAGGGTGATCAAATTGTTTTTTAGGATTTTTTGAATTTTGTTAAATTGGGTTAAGGGCCAAATGGGCTAATATGTAAACATTTGTAATAGACTTGGACTTAATAAAATATTATTGGGTTTTAGTTATTTTAATTATGATCTATTTTTTATTATCAGCCCATTTTATAATAGTAATAACATATAATAATAATAATAATAATAATAATAATATAACAATACATGTATAACATGCATACACGCATATATAAACAAATACACAAACATTAGTACACATCACATATACACATTATACACTTAATAGCATATTAATAGTAACATTTTTTTGACTTTTGGGTTTTACATAACATGACATATACTATGATAATAAAAAGTATAATACGATAGTGAATTGGGTAACAATATAACAACATATATATATGTAATACTAGTAATATTTTTGGTGTTTTTGATTTCAATGAAGATAAATAAATTAAACAAAGCCCATAATATATATTTTTTTAGATAGTACTAACATATATAAGCCCATTATCATAAAAACAAAAATAAAAACAAGTTCACCCCGGACAAAATTAGTGATTACAGTTGCCCCTCTTTGCTTATACTTGTGAAACAAGAATGAAGCAAAGACCATAAGCACTAATTTTGTCCTACTTCCATGTCGGATGATTTGCTCCTCCGAAATAACAGTGAGCAAATCCAAGTAGCTTGTTTTCCCGAAGTGGCAAAAACAACCAGGTAGCAGTGGCATGCCCTTCCTGAACAACAATGAATAAACCAAATATTAAACGATTCATTCCTTTGGAACGGCAGTAAACGAATCTGAATAACCTGTTTTCCTGAAATGGAAGAAAACAAACATGTGGCATTGGGATATCCTTCTGAAACGGCAATAGACAAGCCAACCAACCTTCAAACGACTCATTCTTCCAAAACGGTATTGCATGAATCTAAATAATCTTGCTTTCCCTAGGCGGCAAAAAGTAAGCTGGGCAACGACAACACGTTCCTCTGAAGCGGTAGCGAACGAATAACAATTCTTCAAAAAAGGGTTCCATGAAGGTTTCTGCTCCTCGGGAGCCTGAACGGATATGCTAATTTTCTTTTTCCCTTTTATGAAAGGTTCTATCATCTCGTCTCTTTCGCCAGGAAGTGGTGTGCTTTAAATCCTTTGCTTGGAAATTCCTTTCAAGTTTCCACTTTGACGTTTGTTTAATTTCTTCGGAGGTACCTGATTTATCTTTCAAATACTTGTGAAAAGAGATGAAACGCTACGATGATATGAGTTAGCATGCCCCTAACCTAGGGATGTCTAACTAAGTATGATGCATGAATGACACTAATTCACTCGGACACTTTTTCTTCTTGGTCCCTTGATTTTGATCTTCTCTTGCTTCCCTCTTCTCTTCTTTGTAACGGCGGTGCCCCATCTGTCACTCCGGTTCACCCTTTATACCCCTTTTTGAACTCTTGACCCTTTTGTTCTAAAGTGCATTTTTAGGTTTTCACTTTAGACTTGTATTTCCCTAAAACGCCCTTTACGGGTTTTCACTTCATTTTTTTTCCTTTTCTCTTTTTTTCCTTCTTTTTCTTTCTTCTTCTTTTTTTCTTTCTTTTCTTCTTTTTTTCCTTTTTTCTTTTTCTTTTTTTCTTCTTTTTCTTTTTTCTTTTTTCTTTCTTTTTTCTTTCTTTTTTTTCTTTCTTTTCTTTTTTCTTTTTTCTTTTTTTTCTTTTTTTCTTTTTTTTCTTTTTTTGTCTTTCTTTTATGAGCGCCCTTTCGGGTTTTCGCCTTTAGCTTCTGGGATTTTAAAATGTGAGGTACTCATTGTCTTTCTTCGGTGAATCTTGTTAATTTTACCCTTGATGTCTTCTTGTCTCAATTTTGGCTGATTCACTTCTGCCCTGGAACAACCTGCATTCAATAGGTTAAACCATAGTAATGCCAAGAAATCCTTTGCTTTTTCGTAATCTATGCCAATTCATCTGCGCGATGATTATGAGACGGATAACGGAAGTGACCATAATATTTTATTAATACTTAGAGAAATATTAACAAAATTTTGAAAGTCATGGCAAACATGAGAGAAAAAAAGATATAGATAATATCGACTGTATGAATAATGAGAACCCATCGACCACAGTAGATATTTCATTCGCCACTTTTGGTTATAATTTTTGACGATCTAAGGATTGAAGCATCATTCTTCGACGAAATCTTCCAATCGTATGCCAAAATTCAAGTATAACTGAACCGTCCTGTTCGGATTTTCAATTTAGATCACCCATTGGTTTTAAAACGCCCATCTTTGGGTTTTCGCTCTAAACCCTATTTCTTCTTTTTTCTTTTTCTTTTTCTTTTTTCCTTTTTTTTTCTCTTTTTTCTCTTTTTTATTTTTCTCTCTCTTTTTTCTTCTTCTTTTTTTCTTTTCCCTTTTTCCTTTTTTCTTTCTTTCTTTCTTTCTTAGGCATACTATTTTTTTTACAGAGTCTGAGTTTATAGGGTTCCTCAACTCTTTCCCATCCATATCAGCTAGGATTAATGCTCCTCCGGAGAAGGCCTTTTTTTACAATATAAGGCCCTTCCCAACTAGGCATCCACTTCCCTCGGAAGTCTTTTTGGTTAAGTAAGATCTTTTTAAGCACCAGATCCCCTTCTTAAAACTCTCTAAGGTGAACTTTTTTGTTATAGGCTCACATCATCCTTTTCTAATACATTTGACTATGACAGATAGCCTTCAACCTTTTTTCTTCAACGAGGTTCAATTGGTCAATCCTAGCTGGTATCTATTCAGCCTCATCCAACTTTACTTCGTTCAAAATTCAAAGCGAAGGAATCTCTACCTCGATAGGTAATACTGCCTCCGTGCCATATACCAAGGAGTATGGTTTTGCCCCGGTGGAGGTCCTCACAGAGGTTCGACAAGAAAATAGGGCAAAAGGTAGCTTTTTATGCCAATCCTTGTAATTTTTTATGGTTTTTGCTATGATCTTCTTTATATTCTTATTCGCCGTTTCTACTGCTTCGTTTATCTTAGAGCGGTAAACAGTAGAATTGTGATGTACAATTTTGAATAGTTCACACTTTTCAGTCATCATTTTGTTATTCAAGTTGGAAGCATTGTCGGTGATGATTCTTTCAGGCAGTCCATAGCGACATATAATTTCTTTCTTGAGGAACTTGCAAACTGTCGTTCTTGTGATGTTGGCATACGAGACAGCTTCTACCTATTTGGTGAAGTAATCGATGGCTACTAAGATAAAGCGATGCCCATTAGAAGCTTTTGGGTGTATCTAATCAATAACGTCTATTCCCTAGACAGAAAAAGGCCATGGTGCGTTCATGACGTGCAGTGGTACTAGCAGGGAATGTATCTTATCGGCGTAGATTTGGCATTTATGGCATTTCTTTGCATAATTGATGCAATCTCCCTCCATTATTGACCAGAAGTAGCCGTATCTCATAATTTTCCTAGCCATCAAGAATCTACTAGCGTGGGTTCCGCGTATACCTCTATGGACCTATGCTAAAATGGTTTCGGCCTCCCGAGCATTGACACATCTCAACAGTATCTGATCTTTGCTTCTTTTATACAGAACCTCTCCATCGAGGATGTATTCTGATGCCAACCTTCTAATAGTTCTTTTGTCATTATCGTTGGCGTCTTTTGGGTATGTTTGGTATTTGATATACTGGAAGATGTTATAATACCATAAATTACCGTCCTTTTCCTTTTCCAAACTATAGCAGTGGACCGGTACCTCAAAAGTTTGCATCTCGACAGGCTTCATTTCGGCTGTCCCATTTACTTTGAACACAACGGCCAAAGTGGCTAGAGCGTCGCCTATTTGATTATCCTCTCTTGGCAAATAGGTGAAACTAACTTCTTCAAAATTTCTGACCAAATCTTGGATCAAATCATGGTATTTGATTAGATACGGATCTCTCGTCTCCCAGTCTTTTCGAAGTTGGTAGACTACCAAGGAAGAATCTCTAAAAACCTGGAGCACCTTGATCTTCTTCTCAATGGCTGCTCAGAGTCCCATACGCAGGCTTCATACTCGGCTATATTGTTGGTGCAAAAGAATTCCAACCTACTTGTAAAAGGGTAGTGGTCATCTTCAGGGGAAATTAATATTTTTCCTATTCCATGGCCTAGGGCATTTGACGCCCCGTCAAAATAGAGCCTCCATCCCTCTTTCTCGGTAACAAGTCTCCATTTAGTTAAACCGCATATCAAATCTTTATATGGAAAATGGAAATCCAACAGTTTATAGTCAACCGAGGCGCGACTTGTCAAAAGATCTGCCATGAAACTTTCTTTTATCACTTTATGGTTCACGTAAACGGTGTCAAACTCTAATAAGAGCATTTCCCACTGGGCCATCTTCTCGGCCAATGCTGGTGCTTCCATCAGAAATTTCAGCGGATCTATTCGAGAAATTAGACAGGTGGTGTGATACAACATGTATTACAGTAGCTGCTTAGTAGCCCATACTAAGGCACGACATAATTTCTGAATTGAATTGTACCGCGTTTCACAATTGGTGAACTTCTTTCTCAAATAGTAGATTGCCCTTTCCTTCTTACCTGAGTCATCGTGCTGCCCAAGTACACACCCCATAGAATTTTCAAAGATTGTCAGGTACAAAATCAATGGTTTATCCGGCACTGGTGCTACTAGGATTGGGGGATCAGTTAAATACTTCTTGATCTTTTCTAGTGCCTCTTGACAATCTTCATCCTAGACCCCCAGGTTATTCTTTCAGAGCAGTCTGAAGATGGGGTTACACTTATTAGTCAATTGAGATATGAACCGGGAGATATAGTTTAACCTCCTCAAAAATGCTCGAACCTCTTTTTGTGTTTGCAGCGGTGGAAGATCTTGAATTGCTTTCACCTTGTCAGGGTCGATCTCGATGCCCTTCTGACTTACCAAAAAGCCCAAAAGCTTCCCTGATGTAACTGCGAAGGTGCATTTGGCCGGGTTGAGCTTCAACTGATACTTTCTTAGCCTTCGGAAGAGTTTTCGCAAGTTTTGGATGTGTTCTTCCTCGGTCTTAGCTTTGGCTATTGTTGCGCGTAATAAGTGCTCTGTAATTGTGCAAGTGTACACATCGCAAGTTATAGTATAAAAGATATCGTCTCCACAAGGATTGGTGCCACTTCAAGAATCTAATCTCTTGCACTATAAAAAGTAAAAACACAAGTAGGTGATTGTAGTAGTTTTAACTAACAACTAAACTAGAAAGCAATAAAGTAAAAGAAGATGTAATCTAATGAGAGAGATTAGGCCAGGTTATCGTGAGTTGAGGTGTGATAGCCGATTGGATCGTCTTGGTAAAAGAGTGCAAGGGTAACTCAGTTGCCGTGGCAACTCGCACAGCGAGGTTGCCTTGGTAACTAATTGATGGTTGCCTGGGCGACTAGCTGGGCAACTACTCGGGCGGCTGGGCAGCAACTTCAAGGTTCAGCGGAGCATTCTTCAATGGTTTCTTCTTATCCCTAAGTCAAAACTCTATCTATTTGTGCATGCCTTGATAATACATCCCTGCGTGAATCAAGGGTGAACAACAACCAACTTGCACTCTTCTTAGCCGTTGAAATCCTTAACTTATCCCTAAGCCAGATTAATCTTCACCATCAATAGATTGAATAAAGACCATACTCATTCGTTTCTTGAATCTAACTCTCCCGATATTAGATAAATAGATGAAGTTACAAGATCCTCTCCCAATTCACTCGCAAACAAGAATAAGAACCAAGAATGAGTAAACCTTGAATTGAAAGTGCAAACTCTTATTACCTAAACAAAATCCAATTGTTTCTCACAACCAAAAAACACAATAACCTTAGCCAAATAGATTTAGTTCATGGCTAGGTTCCAAAGAAACACAAGATAAAGAACTCCTAGCATAAACCTAATTGAACAAAGAAAGAAAAAGATGAAGAATGGTTGGAGCTTTATCGAAATCTCGCTTGCCCTTGATCTTGTCAAAAATTCTCCCTCATCTCTCCCTTGGAGTTGACGACATAGTCTTTAATTTATAGAGCTAGGTCAAAGTCTTTTTTAAGGAGGAAGTTAAGTTGGAATTAAATTATCTTTAAAGAATATAATTCTTTATTTTATTTAAATTCCTTCTAAAACTTCTCCTATCTTCTTGGGATTTAATTTCTCTTTAACCTATTCATAGAAATCAAACTCCTTTGGGATTTAACTTTGCTCCACATCATCTTGGGCTTATCTAGTCATCAATTTCGACTACCATATCATCTTATTCCTTGTCGAAAATTGCCCTGGCAACTAGCTTGGCATCTCCTTCATGCATTGCCCTAGCAACTAGCTATGCATCTCCTTCATGCATTGCCCTGGCAATTGGTTCTAGCCTTGCTTTGGCAAGTGATTCTGCACATACACATAAAACACACCAAAGCATCATTTTTTCCTACAAAAATCACCAAGTTATGTAATCAAGCTCAACGATGGAAAGAAACATGAATTAATGCATAAATGGCTAATTATACAACAAATATGAGCCTAAGTATAACAATAATATGAGTAGAAAGGGTAATAGAAATAGTACTTTTGAACACTTATCACACCCCCAAACTCATACTATTTCTTGTCCTCAAGCAATGCAAACTAATAATTACCTGCCAAGACTTCAATTTTCACAAACTTAGCTTTGAACTTGATTTCAATTCTCAGAACCGGGGCACAAAGTATGATTGGCTTTTCATTTTTCAGAAAACTTAGGAGTTACTCGGAATCAAGCTATAATGCTTGTGAGTGTGTGAGGAGTTGTGTGCAAGTTGATTTTTTTGGATTCTATGCAAACAAGAGGTTTTCAAATTACTTCATTGGGTTCTTTTAACATGTTTTAACTAGAGCCGGTTTCGGGCACCTTTAGTGTTTTGTTTTTTGTTTTCTTAAGTTAATTAATTTATTCGACTAGAGCCAATTTCAGGCACCTCTAGCGATCAATTTTTAGCACATACTAGAGCCAATTTCGTGCACCTCTAGTGACCAATTTTTAGCACATACTAGAGCTAATTTCAGGCACCTCTAGCATTCATCCAATTTTTATTCTAATCCCCCAATTTTTTAACTATCAACCTAAGTTTGCTAGAATTCCTTAAATCAATCAAACCACAACAGTGTTTCATCAAGTTTAGCATCATAGTACGATTCTAAGTGTTTCCATGTTTATCCTAGAATAAAAATTCTATCAATTGAGTAGATTAGCAAAGTCATCATCGGATATTCATCAAATCTAGGCAATTCTTGTTCCAACTAAAGGCATGGCAAGCAATTTATGTATCCTAAATGCAATACTTAAGATGAATGCAGCGAAACATGGTAACTAACTAATAACAATCCCCCCCAAACTCGAGTGAGGCATTGTCCTCAATGCATGCAATAAAGAAAAATAAAAATAAAGAAAAGTAAAATGTAAACAAGGACTTACTCCGAGAGTTCGTCATTGTGGATGATTAGTTTCCTTTTGGTCGGTGTCTTGATTCTTTTGCTTGAACACGGTGGTTGTTTCCTTGTTGCCAATGGTGGAATCGATCCTCGTACGGGGTTATCCTCATCGTCCTCTTCATCAATGTCATTGGCTTTTCACTTGGGCTTGGAGGATTCGATTGGTGCAGTCTTTGTTGGTGCAATGGAGGACTCGTCCGAATATGAAAAATTAGACAATGATTCAGTAGGAGTTGATTCGGGCATAGGTGCTTTACCTTTGGCTTTTGCAGTGGTTGCCGGGGCGTCTTTAGCTTTGGTTGCCGCAACATCTACAATGTTAGTTGCCGTGGCAACTGCTTGGGCAGGTGCGGTGTAGGTTGCTGCGACATCATCATTTGCAGTTACCGTGGCGACTGTTTCATTGGTTGCCATGGCAAGGATCTCAGCATGAAAGATTGGGAACGGCACGCGGCTGTCCGGGTACTTTTCCAGGATAACTTGGGTGATGGCATTGTTATGATCCTTCATGTACCGCATAAACATCAGTTGCCAGTCTTCAATTTGCCTAAGGTGGCTCGCCAACGGTTGCAAGAGTGCTTCAATGTGTCTTGGGGTTGGTGGCCGAGTTGCCCGGGTATTAGGTGCTTGGGCATTAGGGGTTACCGAGGCGGCAGGAGTTGTCGCGGCAATTGAAGGCGCTGGGAATTTTACCGGTGCGTCTCCCATTAGCTTTTGGATTTGTGCTTGATTCCAACCGAACTTTGGTAGGGCCTTTTCATCAGTGGACTCACTTGGGACATGCATCTCCTTGCAAAGATTGGAAATTAAGCTCAGGAAGAAAAGAGAACCCTTGTCTTTTGAGCTACATACAAAAATCTCATCACAAATAATTTTTCCAATGTTAATGATGTGATCGTGCAAGATAGAATGTATGAGAAAAATACGAGGTGTATCAATGGTGGTATTGTGTGTTGTGGGAATTAAAGAAGTTTTAACAAACTTATTCCATAATTTTGCCTCGGGTTTAAGCCGAAGGCGATTTACCATGCCCTTGTATTTACCGTCGTTCCATTGAGTTCCCGGTAGAGTGAGTTCTTGAAGCACCTTGTCGAGTTGCTTGGGCGTTAGTTGATCAACAAAGACTTGATGCTCGTCCTTCTCAATGTAGAGCCCGTAAAAGGTGTTGATGTTTTCGGGGCTTATGAGTATAGCCTTGTCACGAACAAAAACATAAGGATTATCCAGGTTAGGTGAGTGAGCATAGAATTCTCTTACCCATGAAATGTTACCCGGTTCCGATTGATGGCAAAAGATTTGCCACTTTTGATGTGCAATCCTTTCAAAGATGAATGGTTCAAGGCCGAAATCTTGATGAGAGTTGGAGTATTCAAAGCCTTGTTCTTCGCAAATTTTCCAGCTTTCAAACTTGGAGTGAAATCTTTCTTGAACCACCGGTGTAGCAAACTTCTTGTATCTTGGTTCTTTGAGGAACTTGGATGAACCAAAAATTCGATTTTGGATGCCATGGATGATCTTGGGTGTGAGTTTTGTAAAAATAAAGAAAAGAAAATAAAAGAAACTAAAGAGTTTCAAGATGAAAAGTAGGAATGGGTTTCTTGGAAGTTAAGGGTGATGGGTTATATAGAAAAGATAGGTAGTAAATATGGTGGGTGGGATTAATTTTGGAATAAAGAGGAAAGAGGTTTCGATTTAGGGGTAGGTGACGGCTAGGGGTTTATTTAAGGTAAATTTGAGGCTTAATATAAGCCTTAGATTCTGCCCATTAATTTCCTTGTTGAAGAAGTTTCCTTCTTGAATCAAAATTCCTCTTTATCTTGAACTCTTTTCCTACAATTCAAAGACAAATAAAATAAGGATTAAAGTTAAAGATAAACTAATAAAAGGAAATAAATAAAGATGTGTAAAGAAATTCTTAAAAAGATAAATATGAAAGAAAGATGTAGTTTTAATCTTAAAGAAAATAAATCTATCCTAAAAAGAACAAATAATTGAAAATAATAAAAAAAATAAAAATTAAATAGTTCGAGAAAAAAATTAAAAATAAAAAGAAAATATCGAAAGGAGAGCATGCTCATGCATCTCCTAAGGTGACCACTTCTTTGTTACGCTCTACATGGGCACCGTTGTAGTGCTTCAATCTTTGTCCGTTAACTTTGAATTCATGTTCGTCAGTGATGGACTCGATTATCACGACACCATGTGAGAATGGTTTGACAACTTCGAATGGTCCCGACCATCTTGATTTCAGTTTTCCCAGGAAAAGTTTTAGCCGAGAATTGAATAAGAGAATTAGTTACCTTGGCATGAATTGTCGCGACAATAGTTTCTTGCCATGCCATTGCTTTGTTTTCTCCTTGTAGATTCATGCATTGTTATAGGCGAGTGCGCGGAATTCTTCTATCTCGTTGAGGTCCAACAAACGCTTTTGTACGGCACTTTCCCAATCCATATTCACAGTCTTGATTGCCCAATATGCCTTGTGTTCAATTTCCACCGGTAGATGGCATGTTTTGCCATAGACAAGTCAGAAGGGGGACATACCTAAGGGTGTTTTGAATGCAGTGCGATATGCCCAAAGTGCGTCATATAGTCTTACTGACCAATCCTTCCTAGAGGCATTTACAACTTTCTCGAGTATACCCTTCAATTCCCGGTTGGAAATTTCTGCTTGCCCTTTGGTTTGTGCGTGATATGCCGTGGCAATCTTGTGAGATACACCAAAGCGTTGCAGCATATTGGCGATAAGTCTACTGTCAAAGTGCTTGCCTTTATCACTGATAATTGCTCTCGGCATGCCAAACCGTGTAAATATATTTTTCTGCAAGAATCCTTACACGGTCTTGGAATCGTTGTTGGGAACTGCAGCTGCCTCAACCCATTTAGACACGTAGTCAATGGTAAGTAGAATGTAGAGGTTGCCGAATGAAGATGGTAAAGGTCCCATAAAATCGATCCCCCACACGTCAAACAATTCCACCTCGATGATGTTTTGGAGCGGCATCTCATGTCATCTAGAGATATTGCCCGTCCTCTGGCAACGATCACATTGCTTGTAAAACTATTGGGCATCTTTGTACAGTTTTGGCCAATACAAAACGGATTGCAAAACTTTGGCCACGGTACGTGTTCCTCCAAAATGTCCTCCATAGGGTGAAGAATGGCATTGTCGGAATACATTATGTTGCGCCTCTTCAGGGACACATCGGCGTATAACCTGATCTGCACATTGTTTAAACAAAAGAGGCTCGTCCCAAAAGTAATGCTTAGCATCATGGTGGGACCGCTTCTTCCCTTGGTGAGTAAGGCTATAAGGTAAAATACCACAAACAAGGAAATTAACTAAATCCGCGTACCAGGGTATTGCCGAGGCATGTGCTGCCGTGGCAACTGCTTCCATGGTTGCCGGGGCGTGCGCGTCAAGGTTTGCCGCGGCATGCGCACCATAGTTGTCGCGGCATGCGCATCCATGGTTGCTGAGGCAACTAAAAGTTGCTCATCCGGGAATGCATCACATATTTCTAAATCCGCGTCCTCCTCCCTATTGCGTTCTAAACGTGATAAGTGATCGACCACTTGATTTTCTATTCTTTTCATGTCCTTAATTTCAATATCAAATTCTTGTAAAAGTAATATCCAACGAATCAAACGAGGTTTGGCATCCTTTTTAGAAAATAGATACTTAATTGCCGAATGGTCCGTATGAACAATTACCTTTGTACCAATCAGATAGGATCAGAACTTGTCAAATGCAAAAACTACTGCTAGTAACTTTTTCTCCGTTGTTGTGTAATTCACTTGAGCACTATTAAGAGTTTTACTAGCATAGTATATCACATGAAAGGTCTTAACTGTGCGTTGGCCTAGGACTGCTCCTACCACGAAATCAATTGCATCACACATGAGCTCAAAAGGTAGCATCCAATTTGGTGGAACGACAATGGGTTCCGAGGCAAGCTTTTCCTTTAGGGTTTCGAATGCTTGGGCGCAAGAGTCATCAAAATTGAAGACTTTATCCTGTTCAAGCAAATTGCACAAGGGTTTAGTAATTTTAGAAAAATTATGAATGAACCTCCTGTAAAAACCTGCATGTCCAAGAAAGCTTCGGATTCCTTTAACCGAACTTGGTGGGGGTAATCTCTCGATCACGTCCACCTTAGCTTTGTCTACTTCAATTCCCTTGGATGAAATCTTGTGGCTTAGCACTATTCCTTCATCTACCATAAAATGTCACTTCTCCCAATTAAGGACTAAATCGGTTTCTTCACATCTTGCCAACACCTTCTCTAAATTACTGATGCAACTGTCGAAGCCATTACAAAAAAATCATCCATGAAGATCTCAAGGAAGTCTTCGACCATATCTAAAAATAGTGCCATCATGCATCTTTAGAAGGTTACCGGGGCGTTACACAATCCGAATGGCATCCTTCGGATAGCATAAGTACCGTATGGGCATGTGAAGGTTGTCTTTTCTTGATCTTCTAGTGCTATGGCAATTTGATTGTAACCTGAATAACCATCAAGAAAATAATAAAAGGGTTTACCTACAAGACGGTCAAGCATTTGATCAATAAAGGGTAATGGGAAGTGATCTTTCCTAATGGCTTTGTTTAGCTTCCGATAATCCATACAAACCCTCCAACCGGTCACAGTCCTGGTTGGAATGAGTTCATTGTTTTCACTACTTACCACCGTTATACCTCATTTTTTCGGTACACATTGTACCGAACTTACCTCTGCACTATCAGAGATAGGGTATATGATGCCGACGTCAAGCCACTTGATGATTTCTTTCATTACAACCCCTTTCATGGCATGATTCAGTCTCCTTTGGGCCTTAATCGAAGGTTTGTGATCATCTTCCAACAAAATCTTGTGCATGCACACTGTCGGGCTAATTCCCTTCAAGTCGGCAATTGCCCACCCTATTGCCTTCTTGTGTAGCATCAACATTTTGATCAGCTTCTTTTCCTGTTCAGGCTGTAACTTAGAGGAAATAATTACAGGCAATGTATTATCGGCTCCCAAGTAAGCATATTTTAGTTGCTCTGGCAACTTTTTCAACTCGAGAATCGGTGGTTGTTCAATAGAGGGCTTTTCGAGCTTACCTTCCTTACCTGAGTAATCTAGTGGTTCAAAGTATGTACCTGGTCGATTGACTAACCAATTTGCCTCTTCTTGTTATTCCTCATCGATCGGTTCTTCATACTCTTCAGGTTCCTCTTGATCGGCAATGTAGTTGCTGAGGCAACTAAATTCCTCGTCGAAGTTAAACTCTATCGTGGCATGGAGAAGTTGGCATTCTTCCAGATCATTGGCATGCCTTAGTGTTTGGAACACATTTAGTTTAACTTGCTGGTCATTCACCCTCATTTTGAGTTCTCCCTTTCCAACATCGATCAAGGTTCTTCTTGTTGCTAGGAAGGGTCTCCCGAGAATGATAGGTGCATGTTTATCTGCTTCACAATCCAAAACAATAAAGTCAGTGGAAAAAATAAATTTATCAACTTTTACCAGTATGTTTTCGATTTTTTTCTCTGGATGCACATAGGATCTGTCGGCTAATTGTAGCATAACTGTTGTAGGTCTTGCCTTCCCGATTCCTAGTTTCTGGAAAACTGATTTAGCATCAAGTTTATACTTGCTCCAAGGTCGCATAATGTTTTCCTGACATAGTGGTTTCCAATGGAACAGGATATTGTGAAACTTCCGGGATCCTTTAGCTTGGGTGGCATGCGATTGTGCAACATGGCCATGCATCCCTCTATTGCAGCAACTGTTTCAAACTCTTCTAGCGTTGTTCTCTTGGACACAATGTCTTTAAGAAACTTGGCATAGTTCGACATTTGTTCAATTGCCTCAACCAATTGCAAGTTGATGTGGACTTGCTTTAGGATATCAAGGAACTTCTTGAATTGATATTCTTGCTTTTGTCGCTTCAACCTTTGTGGGAATGGTGGTGGAAGTCGGATATCTTTGATCTTTTCATTGGTCTGGAACCTGATTGATGGCATTGCTGGGGCAACTAGAGTTGCCGAGGCATCATCAACTGGAGTTGCCGTGGCATGCCTATCGTTGGTTGCCGAGGCATCCTTATCGCCGGTTGCCGTGACAATTCATGGTTCAACATCTGAGGTTTTGCCGCTGGGTTCGTCTTGATCTTTTTGTGGAGTTTTGTTTGATGAGCGAGCTTGAGCCTCTTTAAGTTGTTGGCCACTTCTAGTGGTGATCGCCTTACATTGCTCATGGCCTCTTGCGACTTCAGTATCGCTAGGTAAACCTCCTTGCGGTCTAGTATTCAGGTTTTGAATAAATTGTCTGACTTGATTTTCAAATGATTTGATTGCCGCCTCTTGGTGTTGCAATCTCATCTCGGTCATGTTAATAAAAGCATTAGTTCTTTTTATGAAGTTACTATTCTCAGCCATATTAGATTCAGTTTTCAACATAAAAGCATTGAGAGAATTTTCCAAAGAACTAGATGTTGTCGGTTGTTGCTGCGGCAACTGTTGCCGTGGCATATTCTGCTGGAATCCCGATGCTTGTGCATTTTGATTGTTATGGTTTAGAGCATTGTTTGGATTACTCCATGAAAAATTCGGGTGCTTCTTCCAAGTTGGATTGTATGTATTGGACATCACATTGTTGTTTCAGTTGTAATTCCCCACATAAAAGCTAGATTCTAGATTCTGCATACATTCAGAAGAATCATGGTTACCACCACATAACTCACAAAAGGAATCCATTACCTTGACTTCCTGTGTGTTGTTTGGTTTTTGCATGTTCTAGACCATCTTGGTTAGAGTGGCCAATTGTGCCAAAATTGAGTCTGATGATCCCAGTTCATGTATTATGGCTTGGCGTCTAACTCCTCATCTTCTAGCAGAGGGGAATTGATAATCATTCTTGGCAAGCCTGTTTAGAATTTGCATTGCTTCCTCCGGCGACTTATCTAGGAGTATGCCGTTTGCCGAGGCATCTAGCATCATCCTTGTTGCTGTATTCACAGCATTGTAAAACATTGTTACTTGTGTCCACACTGGGAATCCGTGTAGGGGGCATTTGTGTAGAAGTTCTCTATATCCCTCCCAAGCCTCGTACATGGATTCATCATCTGCCTGCCAAAAAGAAGTAATTTCGTTACGAAGCCTATCAGTCAAATTTGTAGGATTAAATCGAGATAGAAAATCATGACAAAGATCGGTCCAAGATCCTATTGATCTGGCAGGAATACTATTCAACCATGCTTTCGCCCTATCCCTCAGTGAATAGGGGAATAATCTTAGTCGTAAAAGATCAGGGGTCACTCCTTGTATTTTGAATGAATTGCAAATCTCGAGGAAAAATTTAAGATGTTGTCGTGCATCTTCAGTTGCTGAGCCGCCAAATTGACCAATTGTGTTGATCATATTAAACATCACCGGTTTCAACTCAAAGTGATCGGCTTCAATTTCAGGTGTGACAACTCCTGGATTAAGTCCATCGAAATCTTCTTCAAGATAGTCTCGAATAGTTCTGTTTCGTGCAAGAATCACTCCTCCTCCTACTGGAACATCTTGATTCATATTGCCGTCTTGATTAGCCATTGCTACTCTTAACATTCGACTAAGTCTTTACAAGGTTCGTTCGATTTCTAGATCAAAGGGATATTCTGGTGTAATCGGTCTCTCCCTGGTCATATACCAATGCAAAACCAAAGTTTGTTAACCCTTTGAATCTTAAACAAGAAAAATAAAAAAGTGCAAGAAAATAAAAACAAAGTTGCTATTGCCAATCCCCGACAACGGCGCCAAAAACTTGTTGCGCGTAATAAGTGCTCCGCAATTGTGCAAGTGTACACGTCGCAAGTTATAGTATAAAAGATATCGTCTCCATAGGGATTGGTGCCACTTCAAGAATCTAATCTCTTGCACTGTAAAAAGTAAAAACACAAGTACGTGATTGTAGGAGTTTTAACTAACAACTAAACTAGAAAGCAATAAAGTAAAAGAAGATGTAATCTAATGAGAGAGATTAGGCCAGGTTATCGTGAGTTGAGGTGTGATAGCCGATTGGATCATCTTGGTAAAAGAGTGCAAGGGAAACTCAGTTGCCGTGGCAACTTGCACAGCGGGGTTGCCTTGGCAACTAATCGATGGTTGCCTGGCCGACTAGCTGGGCAACTACTCGGGCGGCAGGGCAGCAACTTCAAGGTTCGGTGGAGCATTCTTCAATGGTTTCTTCTTATCCCTATGTCGAAACTCTAGCTATTTGTGTATGCCTTGATAATACATCCCTGCGTGAATCAAGGGTGAACAACAACCAATCTTGCGCTCTTCTTAGCCATTGAAATCCTTAACTTATCCCTAAGCCAGATTAATCTTCACCATCAATAGATTAAATAAAGACCATACTCATTTCTTTCTTGAATCCAACTCTCCCGATATTAGATAAATAGATGAAGTTACGAGATCCTCTCTTAATTCACTCGCAAACAAGAATAAGAACCAAGAATGAGTAAAGCTTGAATTGAAAGTGCAAACTCTTATTACCTAAACAAAATCCAATTGTTTCTCACAACCACAAAACACAATAACCTTAGCCAAATAGATTTAGTTCATGGCTAGGTTCCAAAGAAACACAAGATAAAGAACTCCTAGCATAAACCTAATTGAACAAAGAAAGAAAAAGATGAAGAATGGTTGGAGCTTTGTCGAAATCTCCCTTGCCCTTGATCTTGTCGAAAATTCTCCCTCCTCTCTCCCTTGGAGTTGACTGCATGGTCTTTAATTTATAGGGCTAGGTCAAAGTCTTTTTTGAGGAGGAAGTTAAGTTGGAATTAAATTATCTTTAAAGAATATAATTCTTTATTTTATTTAAATTCCTTCTAAAACTTCTCATATCTTCTTGGGATTTAATTTCTCTTTAACCTCTTCATGGAAATCAAACTCCTTTGGGATTTAAATTTGCTCCACGTCATCTTGGGCTTATCTAGTCATCAATTTCGACTACCATATCATTTTATTCCTTGTCGAAAATTGCCCTGGCAACTAGCTCGGCATCTCCTTCATGCATTGCCCTAGCAACTGGTTCTAGCCTTGCTTTGGCAAGTGATTCTTTACATACACACAAAACACACCAAAGCAGCATCTTTTCCCACAAAAATCACCAAGTTATGTAATCAAGCTCAACGATGGAAAGAAACAGGAATTAATGCATGAATGGCTAATTATGCAACTAATATGAGCCTAAGTCTAACAATAATATGAGTAAAAAGGGTAATAGAAATAGTACTTTTGAACACTTATCAGCTATCATGTCATCTACGTATACCTCGATTTCCTTATGCATCATGTCATGAAACAAGGTTACCATGGCTCTTTGGTAAGTTACCCCGATGTTTTTTAATCCAAAGGGCATCACTTTGTAACAAAACGTACCCCACATGGTCACAAAAATGGTTTTCTCCATGTCCTCGGGGTGTATTTTGATCTGGTTGTACCCTGAAAAGCCATCCATGAAAGAGAACCAAGCATGCCCCGCAGTATTATCCACTAGAGTATCAATATGGGGCAAAAGAAAGTTGTCTTTGGGGCTCTCCCTATTAAGGTCCCTATAATCTATACACATACGCACATTTCCATCCTTTTTTGGTACTGGCACGATATTGGCTACCCATTATGGGTACTTAGAGACTTCTAAAAATCTAGACTTGAGCTGTTTCTTCACCTCTTCTGAATCTTTAGTAACATGTTAATTCTCATTCTTCGAAGCTTTTGCTGGACGGGCTTACATTATGGTCTAATAGGAAGCTTGTGCATTACAATGTCCGTGTTTAAACTTGGCATATCTTGGTATAACCATGCGAACACGTCTCTAAATTCTACAAGCAGTTCCACTAACCCTTGTCTGACTTCCGGTGATAGGGTACCTTCGATCTTTACTTCTTTCCTTTCTTCGTCAGTCCCTAAATTTAGGATCTCTATATTCTCTTGGTGCGGAAGGACTTGTTTTTCCTCATCGGCCATCATTCTTAGCAGCTCATCGGGAATCTCATTATTTTCTTCCCTTATCTCCGCCAAGTACATGGGTCGTTCAAAATCTACTTTAGGATTAGGTTCCACATCGTTCATACAATTTATATTAAATGGCCTGCACAATTTTGAAAGTGTGTATTGGGAAAAGAAAAGTATAGTTTATGACGCGAATAAATAATTAAATAAATAGATGAATACGTAAATGAATAAATAATGAATGAATGAAATGGAATGGAATGAATGCCATGTTTTCCATTTGAGAAAGAAAAGGTAGACATAGTATATTTCATTTGAAGCAGATAGATATGACATAGTTGCCATTTTTTTACAAAAGATGTATGTTACTTTCGAGCCAAAGTAACGGAGTAGTTCTAGGCATTACTTTGATTTGTTCCTATAAAATACTGGCATGACCCTGAAAGTCCAGTTGTTGAGCTCTTCTCTTGGGAGGCACGAGAAAATTCTGGCCAGAAACCGATTAGCCTTGCTTCCGTCACCAATCATGTTCACATTCATTTCTTTGAAAGTCTCATTGATCAATTTTTCTTGGAGACGCCTTTCACCCTCCTGGTTTGCCTCCTGGACATCCTTCTCTAGATTTAGAATCCCCCCAAATATGAAGATACCTTTGATGTTTGAGTAGGTTATAGGAGCCCAGGGAATGTCCTCCCCTATCAACCTGGCCTTCCTTTGTTCTTGTTTCTTTTTCCACTATTGTCTTTTTTGCAGAAAATTAGGCTTATAGCCAAGTCCGAAACGGTCCACCTTATGAATCACACTAACGGGACGAAGACGCCCCTGTAGATTCCTCCATAAACCTTTATTCTTTCTTGCTCCTCTTCCCAGGGTTTCGAATACCATCATCTTAGTGCAATTTGACAATTTATGGCATAGAACCTTGCTCCCTTCAGCAACAAAAGTAGCATTGACAAGTTCCAAGGCTCTAAAGGCACACTCCGTTGCTTCTCCATCAGTGGGGATGTATGGTGTATCTGGAGTCACTGAAGCGATGATGTCCTCTTCGGCATTCACCATTACTAACTTCCCCTCGGTGACAAACTTTAACTTTTAATGGAGTAAGGACAGAACGACGCCGGCCGAGTGTATCCATGACCTTCCTAATAGGCAGTTGTAAGATGGCTGGATATCCATGACCACGAAATCGACCACATATTCAGTGGGACAAATGAGCAGGGGTACTTATATTTTCCCGACCACATTTTTTTGAGTCTCGTCGAAGGCTCGCACCGTATTATGACATGGCTTTATATGCGAGTTGTCGATTGGTAGTCGTTGTAGCGTGGCTAATGGCATAACATTCAATGCAGAGCTATTATCAATTAAAATGCCCAGCAGCACATAACCTTTACAGTGAGTGGTGATGCTCAAGGCCTTGACAGACCTTGTGCCTTCCCCTGGAATTTCATCATCACTAAAAGTAATGTGATTGACGTCGGTGATGTGACTTATAATCTAATCCAATCTCCTAACAAAGATTTCTTTTGTAACGAAGGTCTTATTCAAAACCTTCAACAATGCATCACGATGCTTTTTTGAGTTTAGTAACAGATCAAGTACTAAAATACGAGCTGGTTGTTTCTGAAGTTGATCGACAACATTATACTCACTATGCTTCAAAAATTCTTGTGCTTGCGTTTCTGTGACCGGCTCCTTGATTTTTGAAGGTAGGTATTCTCCGAACAACTTCTCAAGTTTTGCTCTGACTTCCTGGCCCTTCTCTTTTGGATCCCTTAGGTTTTCTGGAATATAGCACCGGCCACTTCTTGTGAGATGCCCCACATCACTTATTTCTCCGCTATTCGGTTAAGCAGGTTTTGTCTCCATCGTCCTCTTTTTCTCTTGTGCACTGGATGATCCCGAAATCATGACACTCGCGGCGTAATTCCATGGAACCATTTTTGTGTCTTTGAAAGGAAAATACTTTGGGGTAGTAATTATAATTTTGGGAGCCTCTTTTGGTTCGAGGACAAGTGGTCTCTTCACACTGTATCTGGTTTCTTCACACTGTATCTGGTTTCTTGACTCTCCGATGCACATACTTCAAATTCTTTTCCTCTTTTCTCCTTTTCAAAAAACTCAATCTCCTTGTTATCTATCGTAGCTTGTAGTAAATGGCGGAATTCCTTACAATGTTGAATATCATGACCTTCTAATTAATGGTACTCACAATACGGGCCATATCCTTCTTTGACCAACACCATTCCCCTATTGATAAGGTGCGCCATGCATAACTGCTGAAAGACCCATCTCAAGGAGACTGGACTTTAGACACGTTCTTTTTGGCTTTCTAGGTACACTCATTTTCGATAGCATTTACACCATGTCCCCCATGATTTGGCAATAAATTGTTGGCTGTACTGGTTTCCCCCAACTGTAACACCCCAGTTCGAATCAGATTCTAAATGAACTTCTTGAATGCTATACAGTTCTCGATTGAATGTCCTGGGACATCGGCATGGTACCCACAATGTTCCTTAAGGTTATACCAAGCTGAGTATGGTGGGTTGTAAGGAGTAACATGGTACGGTCAGACTAGATTGGCCTTGTAAAACTGTGAGTTGAGTTCTTTATAGGTAATTGGAAAAGGCGTAAAAGACTTATCATCCCTTTCCTTCTTAGGTCCCTTATCTTCTCTCTTGTTGAAGTTTTTGGAATTCCCTGCTGGGGCATGTGGCTGGGAGATGGTGAAGTTCTTGGTTTTCTCAAAAGTGTTGGTATTGTTCACTTCATGATCCATCTTCTTAAACTGTTTTCATGAATGATCCCCTCTATCGATCCTTTCGCTCTTGATGCCCGCTTCAATGCGTTCGCCAATCATGGCCATTTTTGCAAAGTTGCTAATAAGGTTATTGATCAACTGATCATAAAGTGCCCCTTTTAGCGTATCTACAAACAATGGAGATATCTCATGCTCATAAAGTGGTGGTTGGACTTGGGCTGCCAAATCACGCCACATTTGAGCATATTCATGAAGGGTCTCATTACGCGTTTGTTCCATTCCTTGTAACAACAGTCGGTTGGGAACCATGTTGGTTACATGCTTATACTGATTAGTAAAAGCTTTTGCCAGATCTTTCCACGACTTAATTTGAGCCCTGGTTAGTTGGTTATACCACCTCAAAGCAGATCCTACTAAGCTATCCTGAAAACAATAAATCAGAAGCTTCTCGTTGTGGGTAAATCCTGCCATCTTCCGATAAAACATTACTATATGAGTAGATAGGTAGGTTCTTCCATCAAACTTCTCAAAATTTGGGGTCTTGAACTTATATGGGATCTCCACATCGGGAACCAAACTGAGCTCCCTAGTACCCATAGGGGTCATCTTCGTCTTTCTTCACTCAAAACTTTCTTCTAGGTCTTTCTAAGTATCCTCTAGTTGCTTAATGAATTCCGCTTTTATTTGGTTCAATTTTCCAACTCGTCAAAGTCTGGGATGCCATCCCCGATAATCTCAAGATTCCCAAAGGTCACTCATGGTTGAGTTTGAGTTGCTGCACTGATATGAGAAGTAGATGCACCTTGTGTAGGATTCGATGAAGGATCAATAAGTAGAGGATTCTTGACAGTTTGGGAATAAAGGCAATCCCCCGAGTTTTGGGCAGGACTCTCGATGGTACCCTTGTCTCTCAAATCCTGCCCTAGCCGGGCTTGCAACAGTTGAGATATTTCCTTCATCATGTCTTGCTGGGACTTGACGATGGTGTCCCTTAATTCCAGTTGGGTTCGTTCCATTTGACCACGCAGATCGGCTTCCAACTTTGCAAAACCTTCCTCCATTCGCTTCGTTCGTAAACGAGTATAATATAGGTGTGGAATGATGGCAATTTTAAAGAACCAAAATGCAATATTTTTTTTGTTTTTGAAACAGAAAGCTTTTTAGTCAATTATTTGTAACAAAACAAAGAATGCAAATAAATGAATTATGCATGAATGCGATGAGCAACACTGAGTTAGGAAAATATCATTGTTAAATGACTTTCGTTAATAGAAACATAGTCTTGGTACAATAACCAAAGAAATCCAACTAAACATATGACTTCAGGGCAGTATCGTGATCAATGATCTCTCTCAAAATCCAAACAATCCTCTCTTCTTCTTCAGAATCATCGTCGACACAATCATGAAGTTCAGTAGCATCTTCTGCCAAGAGCTGTATCTTCTAGGCAACTCCTTGCATCCGAACCATCCATTGTGCTAACTCTTGTTCTTGTCTCCAAATGGTGTAGGCAGCGAAATGTAGTTGCTCCAAACTCGGCATCGGGTGTACTTGAATTGCTCCCCTAAAGCTTGCCACATGATCCTTGAGCTGTTGAACCTTAGTTTCCAACTCTTCAATGTAAGCCCCTAAAGCCTGGTTCTCCGAATTGCTTACTTTTAATTTGCTAGTTGAACCCTTGTGCTTAAAAAACGACTTCTCTAGACACCTAACATGATCATTTAGGGCTTCGTTTTGGCATCATTCTTTATCGAGATGCCTAGTGTAAGAACTGTGCAAGTTATTCATTTCTTATGTTAAAGTGAGCATCTGGTCCCTGTTCTCACAATACATCCTTTTATAATTCTCGGCTCTCGCTTTCTCCTCCCTGAGTCGGAGCTCTAACCCTTCGTCTGATCTACCTTCCACAACTCTTTTGCTTTTGTTTAGCCTCTTGAGTTTCTGAATCTCTTCCTTTTCTAACTTGAGCTCAAGTTCCAATTCATCCTTTTTTCCTTTGTAGACCTTTAACCATTCCTTTAAATTGTATCTTCTCCAACTCAAAATCGAATCTTTCTTGGCGAGCTTTCTCCTCGAGCTTGAGATACCTCTCTTGCTCCTCTTCAAGTTATTTTCTCATCAACTCGGCCTCGGTAGGAAATGTGGCCAACCTCTCCTTCATTGACCTCTTTCTATCGGGATTCAATTAGGGAATATTGTCATTAACGCGGCTGAATCTCCATGCCTCATATTTGGGAGTGGTTATGTGGGTAGCATTCATGACTCTGACCCATCTTGCATTGTTCCAAGCTGAAGATACATCGTACACCACTGCCTTGTAGCCTTTTTCCTTCTCATAATTCATATTGAACTCATTCAAACCCTCGGTTGCCGGCACAAATTGCCTCGAGCCATACTGTTTCAAAACCATAAGAGGAGCATAAGCAGTGTGCCTCCAAAGTCCAAGTAATGGCACCCAAGAGCGTATCCCACACCTCTAGAGGATACTCTTTGCGGAAAACCACAGAGCCCTCCAAATTATATCTTCCTCTTTTAGGTTGCAAAGAATATCTACCCAAACTTCCTCAGATCTTCGTGCGGGCCAATCTTCTTTTCGCAGAAATTCCTCTAATGGTGAGAAATTGCCATTGTATAGAGGCTTTTAGAAATTAGCATCCGACCATAGTTGACTATAGAACCATACCGTCAAAAGCTGTGGGCAACCATAGAAACGACCCCCGCTATGCTCCCAGCAAAACCTTAGAGATCAGAAAGTTTTGGCTAAAATCATAGGCACATTATTGGTCCCGCCACTCAAATGGTAAATTAGGTTCAACACTACCGGATCAATTAGCCCTCTTGCCTGGGGAAAAAGTACTAACCCATAAATTAACAACGCGAAGAGATCCCGCTGAACTCGGCCTACCAGATGCACGAAAGCTAGGGCTAGAATCCCTTCCCACTTGAGATATTCCTTACTGTTCCAAGTAGTGACTTGAAGTTCGACCCATGATTCCAACATGCCCGAGAATCTCTTGAGCTTGCCTCGGAAAGCTTTTTTCTTACTAGGCTTCGAGTATACCCGATTTTCGTCAACCTTTACGTAGTTTAAAAGGTCTTGATATTCCTCGATCGTAGGAGTTAAATCGAAGTTACCAATCGTGAAACAACTATAGGCAGGATTTCAAAACCTGACCAAGGCTTGCAATAGTGCCTGATCCACCAGAACCTCTAACAAACATGCAATGTCACCATATTCTCTACTGAAAGTGCACCTTGTTTCCAAATCCCAACTATTCCACACTGTCTTCAGCTTAGAAGTGTCGTTGTATTCTGTATTCATAAATGTCTTTGTTGCCATTGTTGATCTGAACCCGGCAGGGATACTGTCTCCATCATGCAACTGCTCCCCTTCGGACCATATTTGTACGTCGAAGTTTTTTTCATCATTGTTGCGAACTAGGTCTCCCATCAATCTAGCCTTTAACTTCAAACTATTTCCAACTCAATGTGCTCTTTATGATATAACCACAATATGCAAAACAAAAGAGTAACAAGGGAAAGAAAGAAAAGAGAAGAGTTAGTCATGAGATAAAAACACAAAAGCAAGAAAAGATAAACATAAATAGTTTACACAAAGAAAGAAACCTAACCACATGAATTCTAGTTCGCTAAGGTTATCCGCATGGCTCTAATAGGGGTGGGTTTCTTAAATTCTCACACATGGGTTCGATTCTAATTAAGGGTACCCGAACCTATCTTATTTCCTACTAAGGCAACAAGAACCCAATTCTGGCCTATTATAAGCTTGCGAATTGGTTTCGATTCGAGGGAAATCACGACCTGATGATGTGGAGGGCTGTTCACCTATCAAAAGGTGTGGATTTTGGGAGTGAATTACTGGCCCGTTGAGGGCTACTCACGTGGGTATGCGGCGTTTCACTCCCACTTAAGGGAAGGAGCTCGGGTATGGAGCTTAATGATATGATACAATACATGTCGGTGACTCCTTAGAAATTAAATGAAGAATTAATTCGAGGACCACCAATTATCAAATTCCGTGCAATCTTGATCACATTTTCAAGGAAGAATCATCCAGGTTCAAGTCAACTAAAATCCCAAAATTTTTTATTATTTAAAAGCAACAATTTTTCTTTGTCCTAACTCTCTTTTGTTTTGTAAAAAAATGTCCCTAGCGGAGTCGCCATGCCGTAGCGACCTTTTTCTTTAAGGAAAATCGTGTGGAACGTACATAAATTCGATGTTATTAATTTATCCCCTAAATCATTACTAAAAATCTTTTAATGGAATGGGGATTTCTTTTGAAAACCTCAATTTTTTTGAAAATGATGAAAACTTGGAGTCGCCACCAACCACTTGAGTAAGGTAGGTGATAAGTGTTCAAAAGTACTATTTTTATTACCCTTTTTACTCATATTATTGTTAGACTTAAGTTCATATTAGTTGCATAATTAGTCATTCATGCATTAATTCATGTTTCTTTCCACCGTTGAGCTTGATTACATAACTTGGTGATTTTTGTGGAAAAAAATGTTGTTTTGGTGTGTTTTTGTGTGTGTGCAGAATCACTTGCCTAAACAAGGCTAGAACCAGTTGCCAGGGCAATGCATGAATGAGATGCCGAGCTAGTTGCCAGGGCAATGCTTGAAGGAGATGCCGAGCTAGTTGCCAAGGCAATTTTTGACAAAGAATAAGATGATATGGTAGTCGAAATTGATGACTAGATAAGCCCAAGATGGCCTGGAGCAAATTTAAATCCCAAAGGAGTTTGATTTCCATGAAGAGGTTAAAGAGAAATTAAATCCCAAGAAGAAAGGAGAAGTTCTAGAATGAATTTAAATATAATAAAGAATTATATTCTTTAAAGATATTTAATTCCAACTTAACTTCCTCCTCAAGAAGGATTTTGACCTAGCCATCTCCTATTTAAAGGATCAAGCCGTCAAAGAGAGCTGGGCAAGAAAAGAAGAGAAAATTTTTGACAACTCCAAGAGATAAAGAGGAGATAAATTTCAACAACTCTAAAGAAGCAAGAGGGGAGAGATTTCGACAAGGGAGAACGCTTGGAGGGAGAGTTTGATTGAGAGGTTTTCCAAGGAGGACTGATCAATTTCTTCTTCTTCTTCTTTGCTTCCATTAGATTCATGGTTTGGGGATTATTCTTTGTATATCTTTTGAACCCAACCATGAACTAACTTGATTGGTTGGGGTTATTGTGTTTTGTTGTTGTGAAAAACAATTGGATTTTGTTTAGGTTTTTGAGTTGCAATTCAATTTTCAAAGTTTGTTCATTCTTGGTTCTTAATCTTGTTTGTGAGTGAATTGGGAGAGGATCTCGTAACTTCATCTATTTATCTAATATCGGGAGAGTTAGATTCAAGAAACGAATGGGCATGGTCTTTATTCAATCAATTGATGGTGAAAACTAATCTGGCCTAGGAATAAGTTTAAGATTTCAACGGCTAAGAGGAGCGCAAGATTGGTTGTTGTTCACCCTTGATTCATGCAGGGATGTATTATCAAGGTATGCACAAATAGCTAGAGTTTCGACTTAGGGATAAGAAGAAACCATTGAAGAACGCTTCGCCGAACTTTGGAAGTGAATGCTTAATTGCCCAAGCAATCGACCCATCCTTAATTGCCCAGGCAATCGCGGGAGCATTGCCCAGGCAATCTGATCAGACAATGAGGGGGAATTGCCCTGGAAATCGACCAGGAAACACGACAGAATTGCCCTGGCAATCAACCAGGCAATTGCAACCAAATTGCACTGGCAATCGACTAGGCAATCGTAACAGAATTGCCCTGGCAATCCGGCTGCTACTCAATCACCACGATGAACCATTCAATCATCACTCCACAACTCACGATAACCCGGCCTACACTCTCTTATTTGATTACATATTTATTTTATTTATTGCTCTTAGTTTACTTGTTAATTAGAACTCATATTATCAATTGTGTTTTTATTTTCACAGTGCAGTAACTTAAGCAAAATGGCCCAAACCAATCCCTGTGGAGACGATACTCGATACTCATATCACTTTACTACTTGCGACGTGTATACTTGTACAATTGCATAGCATTTATTACACGCAACAAGTTTTTGGCACCGTTGTCGGGGATTGGCAATTGGTGTTAGTTGTTTTTGTTATTGCATTTTTTCTCTTAGTTTTACTAACTTTTCTTTTTGTTTGTTTTATAAAAAAAATTGCGTGCGCTACAAGCTAAGGGACATCAACATGTCGGGAAATAAAAGCCGATCTTTTCGAGAGTTGATGTTGGAAGATATGAATCAATCCAATCAAGAGTTTCTTGCACCCTTTGATGATTACCTATACCAACCGAGAAAAGCCCAAAGAGCCTATACCGTGGAAAACTCTTGTGCTATGTGTGGAGAACATCATGTGTTTGAAAATTGCCCTCACATTTTCGGTGCATATGACTACATGAAGGACCATAGAGGGAACCAGCAGCAAAATTCTTCGTGGTATGGTCAAAAAGCTCAAATTGTTTTTACCATAACAATTTTGCCGCAGCAACAGATATGCCATATCAGTGTAGTCCTTTTCAAGAGCATTCCAATTCCTTGGAGGAAACGCTGCTAGCTTCCTTGGCTAGACTTGACGGATCAATTGAAGAGATTCGAGAGCTATCAAAGTCCATGGATACGAGGATAGCTCAGTGGGATGCAACCTTAGGGGATTCAGAAGATCAATTGAGGAGATCCACATATGTCATGGATAACATGCACCAACAATCCATTCCAGGGGATACTGACGTCCCAAGGCAAGAGGTTAAGAAGCAATGCAAAGAAAGCTCTATGATGTGTGGGGAACAACTAGAACCTCCAAGTCAAGAGGATGCCAATGAGAGAGACTGCCCAACACATGATGAGCCTGAGCAACAAATTACCTCGGCAATGATTGAGGAGCCTGAACAGAGCAATGCCGCGACAACACTCAATGAAGCTGAGAAAACAATACTAAAACAAATTCTGAGGAGCGTAATGCCTATAAGGTTATAGCATTGATGTTGAAGCAGGAATTCGTAGATTTCTCTCATCTACAGTTGCCACGGCAATTACACGACCACATACAAGATCAACGAGATGATAATACTTTGCCAATGGAATATGAGCAGGTAATGGTTGAACCTTTCGAATTCTTTAAAAGCTTACCTCGTCCATTGCAAGTATGTCTTGAGGAACCGATGTTGGTAGATTTGAAGCTATCAAAATCTCTACTAATGGAGATGTTTGAGAGGCCAAAAGAAAAAGGTGTTTGGATTCGTAATGCTTTTCAGAAAATTGGTTCTTTCATTGACTTACAGCAAATTTTGGCAACTGATTGCCACGACAATTGGCTAGAGCAGCAATTGCCACGACAACGAAGGCTACATCCAACCATGATAGAGCCCGACAAGAATGAGGTAATTAAATGGTTGGATATTGATATAATTTTTCCTAATAATATATCCATGCCTTCAGGAACAGTAGAAAGGTGGAAGATGTACATGGACTACAAGGGAACACGAAAGAAAGACACCTCCACCATGGTAACGCAAAAGGGAGTAGTGGCAAGCACATTGGCCAAACTCTTTTTGGGCAATATTGTCACCCGATGGAGGGTGCGGATGGACTATAAGAAGTATCGGAAATGACTCTCCTCAAGTTTTCTCATATATGCAGTAACATTAGAAGATGCATGATGGCACTCTTTTCAGACATGGTCGAAGACTTCCTTGAGATCTTCATGGATGATTTTTCCATTTTTGGTAATGACTTTGACAGTTGCCTCGGCAATTTAGAGAAGGTGTTGGCAAGATATGAAGAAACCGATTTAGTCCTTAATTGGGAGAAGTGCCATTTTATGGTAGATGAAGGAATGGTGCTCGGCCACAAGATTTCATCCAAGGGAATTGAAGTAGACAAAGCCAAAGTGGACGTGATCGAGAGATTACCCCCACGAAGTTTGGTTAAAGTAATTCAAAGCTTTCTTGGACATGCAGGTTTTTACAAGAGGTTCATTCATAATTTTTATAAAATTACTAAACCCTTGTGCAATTTGCTTGAACAGGATAAAGTCTTCAATTTTGATGATTCTTGCACCTAAGCATTCGAAACCCTAAAGGAAAAGCTTACCTCGACACCCATTGTCGTTCCACCAGATTGAACGCTACCTTTTGAGCTCATGTGTGATGCAAGTGATTTCGCGGTAGGAGCAGTCCTAGGCCAACACACAGGTAAGACCTTTCATGTGATATACTACGCTAGTAAAACTCTTAATAGTGCTCAAGTGAATTACAAAACAACGGAGAAAGAGTTACTAGCTGTAGTTTTCGCATTTGACAAGATCCGATCCTACTTGCTAAAAAGGATGCCAAACCTCGTTTGATTCATTGGATACTTCTTTTACAAGAGTTTGACATTGAAATTAAGGACATGAAAGGAATAGAAAATCAATTGGCCGATCACTTATCACGCTTAGAACGCAATAGGGAGGAGGACGCGGATTTAGAGATATATGATGCATTCTCGGATGAGTAACTGTTAGTTGCTTCGGAAATCTTGAGAGCGCATGCCTCGGCAACCCTCGACGCCGCAACAGCTCTTGACGCGCACGCCTCGGCAACCATGGATGTACATGCCTCGGTAACCCCTGATGCCTCGGCAACCATGGATGCGCATGCCTCTGCAACCCTCGACGCCGCAGCAGCTCCTGATACGCACGCCTCGGCAACCATGGACGCGCATGCCTCAGCAACCCCTGGCGCTTCAACAACTCTCGACGTACACGCCTCGGCAACCATGGACGCGTGTGCCTCGGGAACTCTAGACTCACATGCCTTGGCAATCTTGGAAGTAGTCGCCACGGTAGCACATGCCCCGGTAATACCCTGGTACGCGGATTTAGTTAATTTCCTTGTTTGTGGTATTTTACCTTATGGCCTTACTCACCAAGGGAAGAAGCGGTTCCGCCATGATGCTAAGCATTACTTTTGGGACGAGCCTCTTTTGTTTAAACAATGTACAGATCAGGTTATACGCTGATGTGTCCTTGAAGAAGAGCAGCAGAATGTACTCCGGTATTGCCATTCTTCACCCTATGGAGGACATTTTGGAGGAACACGTACCACAGCCAAAGTTTTGCAATCCGGTTTGTATTGGCCAACACTGTACAAATATGCCCAAGAATTCTACAAGCAATGTGATCAATGCCAGAGAACGGGAAATATCTCTAGACGACATGAGATGTACCTCCAAAACATCATCGATGTAGAATTGTTTGATGTATGTGGGATCGATTTTATGGGACCTTTCCCATCTTCTTTCGGCAACCTCAACATTCTACTTGTCGTCGACTACGTGTCTAAATAGGTTGAGGCAGCTGCAGTTCCCAACAACGATTCCAAGACCGTGCAACGATTCTTGCATAAAAATATATTTACACGGTTTGGGATGCCGAGAGCAATTATCAGTGATGAAGGCAAGCATTTTGACAATAGACTTATTGCCAAGATGTTGCAACGCTTCGGTATATCACACAAGATTGCCACGACATATCACCCACAAACCAATGGGCAAGCAGAAATTTCTAACCGAGAATTGAAGGGTATACTCGAGAAAGTTGTAAATCCCTCTAGGAAATATTGGTCAGTAAGACTAAATGACGCACTTTGGGCATATTGCACTGCATTTAAAACACCCTTAGGTATGTCCCCCTTCCGACTTGTCTATGGCAAAACATGCCATCTACCGATGGAAATCGAACACAAGGCATATTGGGCAATCAAGACCGTGAATATGGATTGGGAAAGTGCCAGACAAAAGCGTTTGTTGGACCTCAACGAGATAGAAGAATTTCGTGCACTCGCCTATAACAATGCACGAATCTACAAGGAGAAAACAAAGCAATGGCACGACAAGAAACTATTGCCGCGGCAATTCATGCCAGGGCAACTAGTTCTCTTATTCAATTCTCGGCTGAAACTTTTCCGGGAAAACTAAAATCAAGATGGTCGGGACTATTCGAAGTCGTCAAACCCTTCTCCCATGGTGCCGCAATAATCAAGTCCATTACCGACGAACATGAATTCAAAGTTAACGGAAAAAGATTGAAGCACTACAACGGTGCCCATGTAGAACGTAACAAAGAAGTTGACACCTTAGGAGATGCATAAGCATGCTCTCATTTCGATATTTTCTTTTTCTTTTTTTGAACTATTTTTTTCTATTATTTTTGGTTATTTTTTCTCTTTATTTATTTTTGGAATTTTTAGGAGATATTTTATTTTTCTTCATTATCTTTAGTTTCCAGGTTTTCTTTGTTTTTTTTTCTTTTCCACAACAAGACTCACAACCACCATGCTAAGAAAATTCACTGTCGACTACTTGCCACAACAACCACAACAGAGATTGCCCAGGCAACAACAATGGCGTGGCAACATCTGATGCCCAAACATGGATCAAATCAAAGCAATGCTATTCATGTCGTACCAGCCACAAGCATTCAACCACATACCGAAAAATGAATCAAGCAAATGGCACGAAGGAAACTTATCACTCGAGGTGACGACCTCTCCGACTAGCTCATTTCATTTAGTTTCTTTTAAATTTTGTTTCACTTTTACATGCATTGAGGACAATGCTTCTCTCGAGTTTGGGGGGTGTTGGTTTCTAGTTAGTTTCATGTTTAGTTGCATTCATCTTTAGCAATCACATATAGGTTGCATATGTTACTTGCCATGCCTTTAATTAGATTTAATTGCTTAAGACTTGTTGAATATCCAATGATGAATTTCTGCCACTGCACTTAATTGAAAGAACCTTTAATTTTAGGATTGCATGAAAAGAGCTTAGAATTTTACTATGATGCTAAATTTTTCATGTTTAGTTGCATTCATCTTTAGCAATCACATATAGATTGCATATGTTACTTGCCATGCCTTTAATTAGATTTAATTGCTTAAGCTTGTTGAATATCCAATGATGAATTTTTGCCACTGCACTTAGTTGAAAGAACCTTTAATTTTAGGATTGCATGAAAATAGCTTAGAATTTTACTATGATGCTAAATTTTTTTACACGGTTGTGGCTTGTTGATTGAAATAAACTTAGTGAACTTAGGTTGCTTAAAATTTGGGTAAATTTAAAATTGAAAATTAAAAGTTAATTTCTTGCTAGAGGTGCCCAAAACTGACTCTAGTAGTAAATGCACTTTCTTGCTAGAGGTGCCCGAAACTGGCTCTAGTAGTTAATGCACATTAAAGAATCGCTAGAGGTGCCTGAAATTGGCTCTAGTCGACTAAAATAAAATGAGAAATTGCTTACTTTGCTAGAGGTGCCCGAAATTGGCTCTAGTGAAAATAAAAATAAATGCCCCGGTAATTAAATTGATAAAAGCCTATTGTTCCCATAGAATCTTGAAAATCAACTTGTACACAACTACGCACACACATTGTCACGAGCATTATAGTTTGATTCCGGGTAATTTTTGTGCTATTCGAAAAATTAAAAGGTGATTGATAAGTGTTCAAAAGTACTAATTTTCTTACCCTTTTTACTCATATTATTGTTAGACTTAGGCTCATATTAGTTGCATAGTTAGCCATTCATGCATTAATCCAAGTTTCTTTCCATCGTTGAGCTTGATTACATAACTTGGTAGTTTTTGTGGAAAAGATGCTGCTTTGGTGTGCTTTGTGTGTGTATGTGCAGGATCACTTGCCAAAGCAATGTTGAGCTAGTTGCCAGGGCAATGCATGAAGGATATGCCGAGCTAGTTGCCAGGGCAATGCATGAAGGAGACACCGAGCCAGATGCCATGGCAATTGTCGACAAAGAGAAAATGCAATAGGGATGTCGAAATTAATGACTTTACAAGCCCAAGATGACATGGAGCAAGGCCCAAGCCCAAAGGAATTTGATTTCCATGCAGAGATTAAAGAAGAATTAAATTCCAAGAAGATAGGAGAAGTTCTGATAGGAATAAAATTATAATAAAGAATTATATTCTTTAAAGATAATTTAATTCCAACTCAAACTCCTCCTCAAATAAGGACTTTGGCCTAGCCCTATAAATAGCAAGGAGATTTCGACTACTTGAAAAGAGAGCAGGAGGGCAAAATTCGACAAGTCCAAGGGAGAAAGCAAGGGATTTTCGACAAGCTTCATCTTTTCTTCCTTGTTCGATTGGGTTCATGCTAGGGATTGTTTATCTTCTATTTCTTTGGAACCTAGCCATGAACTAAATTTACTTGGCTATGGTTATTGTGTTTTGTGGTTGTGAGAAACAATTGGTTTTTGTTTAGGTAACAAGAGTTTGCACTTTTCTATTTCAAGGTTTATTCATTCTTGGTTCTTATTATTGTTTGCGAGTGAATTGAGAGAGGATCTCGTGATTTCATCCATTTATCTAATATCGGGAGAGTTAGATTCAAGAAACGAAAGAATATGATCTTTATTCAATCCAATGATGGTGAAGATTAATCCGGCTTAGGAATAAGTTAAGGATTTCAACGGCTAAGAGGAGCGCAAGATTGGTTGTTGTTCACCCTTGATTCACGCAGGGATGTATTATCAAGGCATGCACAAGTAGCTAGAGTTTCGACTTAGGGATAAGAAGAAACCATTGAAGAACGCTCCGCCGAACCTTGAAGTTGCTGCCCAGACGCCCAAGTAGTTGCCCAACTGGTTGCCCAGGCAACCATCGATTAGTTGCCAAGGCAACCCCGTTGTGCAAGTTGCCACGGAAACTGAGTTGCCCGTGCACTCTTATACCAAGACGATCCAATCGGCTATCACACCTCAACTCACGATAACCTGGCCTATCTCTCTCAATTGAATTCATCTTTTCTTTTACTTATTTGCTTTCTAGATTAGTTAAACTTCTATAATCTTTTATTTGTGTTTTTATTTTTACAGTGCAAGAGACTAGATTCTTGAAGTAGCACCAATCCATGTGGAGACGATATCTTTTATACTATAACTTGCGACGTGTATACTTGCACAATTGCGTAGCACTTATTACGCGCAACAAGTTTTTGGCGCCGTTGCCGGGGATTGGCAATAGCGACTTTGTTTTTACTTTCTTGCACTTTCTTTTTATTTTTCTTGTTTAAAATTCAAAGGGCTAACAAACTTTGGTTTTGCATTGGTATATGACCAGGGCGAGACCGACTTCACCAGAATATCCCTTTGATCCAAAAATCGAACGAACCTTACAAAGACTTAGACGAAGGATAAGATAAGCAATGGCAAATCAAGACGGCAATATGAATCAAGATGTTCGAGCAGGAGGAGGAGTGATTTTTGCACGAAACAGAACTATTCGAGACTATCTTGAAGAAGACCTTGATGGACTTAACCCAGGAGTTGTCGCACCCGAAATTGAAGCCGACCACTTTGAGTTGAAACCGGTAATGTTTAATATGATCAACACAATAGGTCAATTTGGCGGCTCAGCAACTGAAGATGCACGACAACATCTCAAATCTTTCCTCGAGATTTGCAACTCGTTCAAGATACACGGAGTCACCCCCAATGTCCTACGATTAAGATTATTCCCCTATTCACTGAGGGATAGGGCGAAAGCATGGTTGAATAGCATTCCTGTCGGATCCATAGCATCTTGGACTGATCTTTGTCGTGATTTCCTTGCTAGATTTAATCCTACAAATTTGACTGATAAGCTTCGTAACGACATTACTTCTTTTCGGCAGGCAGATGATGAATCCATGTACGAGGCTTGGGAGCGATATAGAGAACTTCTACACAAATGCCCTCTACACGGATTCTCGGTGTGGACTCAAGTAACAATGTTTTACAACGCCGTGAACACACCAACAAGGATTATGCTAGATGCCTCGGCAAACGGCATACTCCTAGATAAGTCGCCGGAGGAAGCAATGCAAATTTTAAACAGGCTGGCCAAGAATGATTATCAATTCCCATCCATTAGAAGAGGAGGAGTTAGACGCCAAGCCACAATACATGAACTAGGATCATCAGATTCAATTTCGGCACAATTGGCCGCTTTAACCAAGATGGTCCAGAACATGCAAAAACCAAACAACACACATGAAGTCAAGGTAATGGATTCTTTTTGTGAGTTATGTGGTGATAACCATAATTCTGCTAAATGTATGCAGAATCCGGAATCCAGCTTCTATGTGGGGAATTACAATCGGAGCAACAACATGATGTCCAATACATACAATCCAGCTTGGAAGAAGCACCCGAATTTTTCATGGAGTAATCCCAACAATGCTCTAAACCAGAACAATCAGAATGCACAAACATCGGGATTCCAGCAGAATATGCCACGGCAATAGATGCCGCAGCAACAACCGACAACATCTAGTTCTTTGGAAAAGTCTCTAAATGCTTTTATGATGAAAACTGAATCTTATATGGCTGAGAATAGTAATTTCATAAAAAGAACTGATGCTTTTATTAACAGGACCCGAGATGAGATTGCAAAACCAAGAGGCGTCAATCAAATCATTGGAAAATCAAGTGGGACAGTTTGCTCAAAATCTGAATACTAGACCACAAGGAGGTTTACCTAGCGATACTGAAGTCGCGAGAGGAACTGGCCATGAGCAATGTAAGGCGATCACCACTAGAAGTGGCCAACAACTTAGAGAGGTTCAAACCCGCTCGTCAAACAAAACTCCATAAAAAGATCAAGACGAACCTAGCGGCAAAGCCTCAGATGCTGAACCAGGAATTGCCGCGGCAATCGGCAATAAGCATGCCTCGGTAACCGACGATAAAGATGCCTTGGCAACTTGCGATAAGCATGCCTCGGCAACCCCAGTTGATAATGCCTCGGCAACTCCAGATGTTCCGGCAATGCCATCAATCAGGTTTCAAACCAATGAAAGGATCGAAGATATCCGACTTCCACCACCATTCCCATAAAGGTTGAAGAGACAAAAGCAAGAATATCAATTCAAGAAGTTTCTTGATATCCTAAAGCAAGTCTACATCAACTTGCCACTGGTGGAAGCAATTGAACAAATGCCAAACTATGCCAAGTTTCTTAAAGACATTGTGTCCAAGAGAACAAGGCTAGGAGAGTTTGAAACAGTTGCCGCGACAGAGGGATGCATGGCAATGTTGCACAATCGTATGCCACCTAAGTTGAAGGATCCCGGAAGTTTCACAATACCCTGTTCTATTGGAAATCACTATGTCGGGAAAGCACTATGCGACCTAGGGGCTAGCATAAACTTGATGCCTAAATCGGTTTTCCAAAAACTAGGAATCGGGAAGGCAAGACCTACAACAGTCATGCTGCAACTAGCCGACAGATCCTATGTGCATCCAGAGGGAAAAATCGAAGACATACTGGTAAAAGTCGATAAATTTATTTTTCCCGCTGACTTTATTGTTTTGGATTGTGAAGCAGATGAGCATAAATTTATTACTTTTACAAGAATTTGATATTGAAATTAAGGACAGGAAAGGAACAGAAAATCAAGTGGCCGATCACTTATCACGTTTGGAACGCAATAAGGAGGAGGACGCGAATCTTGAGATATGTGATGCATTCCCGAATGAACAAATTTTAGTTGCCTCGGCAACCCTAGATGCCTCGGCAACCATGGATGCACACGCCTCGGCAACTCTCGACACCGCAGCAGTCTTTGACGCGTACGCCTCGGCAATTTTGGGAGCAGTCGCCACGACAACACATGCCTCGGTAATACCCTGGTACGCAGATTTAGTTAACTTCCTTGTTTGTGGTATTTTTCCTTATGGCATTACTCACCAAGGGAAGAAGCGGTTCCGCCATGATGCTAAGCATTACTTTTGGGACGAGCCTCTTTTGTTTAAACAATGTGCAGATCAGGTTATACGCCGATGAGTCCCTGAAGAAGAGCAACAGAATGTACTCCGACAATGCCATTCTTCACCCTATGGAGGACATTTTGGAGGAACTCGTACCGCGGCCAAAGTATTGCAATCCGGTTTGTATTGGCCAACATTGTACAAAGATGCCCAAGACTTTTACAAGCAATGTGATCGGTGCCAGAGGACGGGCAATATCTCTAGACGACATGAGATGCCACTCCAGAACATCATCGCGGTGGAACTGTTCGATGTATGGGGGATCGACTTTATGGGACCTTTCCCATCTTCATTCGGCAACCTCTACATCTTACTTACCGTCGACTACGTGTCTAAATGGGTAGAGGCAGCTGCAGTTCCCAACAACGATTCCAAGACCGTGCAACGATTCCTGCAGAAAAATATATTTACACGGTTTGGGATGCCGAGAGCAATTATCAGCGACGAAGGCAAGCATTTTGACAACAGACTAATTGCCAAGATGTTGCAACGCTTCGGCATATCACACAAGATCGCCACGGCATATCACCCACAAACCAACGGGCAAGCAGAAATTTCCAACCGGGAGTTGAAGGGAATACTCGAGAAAGTTGTAAATCCCTCAAGGAAGGATTGGTCATTAAGACTAGATGACGCACTTTGGGCATATCGCACTGCATTCAAAACACCCTTAGGTATGTCCCACTTCCGACTTGTCTATGGTAAAACATGTCATCTACCGGTGGAAATCGAGCACAAAGCGTACTGGGCAATCAAGACCGTGAATATGGATTGGGAAAGTGCCGGACAAAAGTGTTTGATGGACCTCAATGAGATAGAAGAATTCCGTGCACTAGCCTATAACAATGCACGAATCTACAAGGAGAAAACAAAGCGATGGCATGACAAGAAACTATTGCCACGGCAATTCACGCCAGGGCAACTAGTTCTCCTATTCAATTCTCGACTAAGACTTTTCCCGGGAAAGCTGAAATCAAGATGGTCGGGACCATTCGAAGTCGTCAAACCATTCTCCCATGGTGCTGTGATAATCAAGTCCATCTCTGACAACCATGAATTCAAAGTTAATGGACAAAGATTGAAGCACTACAATGGTGCCCATGTGGAACGTAACACGGAAGTGGTCAACTTAGGAAATGTATGAGCATGCTCTCCTTTTAGTATTTTCTTTTTCTTTTTCTTTTTATTTTCATTTTTATTTTTAGGAGATATTTTATTTTTTTCATTATCTTTAGTTTTCAGGTTTTCTTTGTTTTCTTTTTCACAACAAGACTCATAACTACTATGCTAAGGAAATTTACTGCCGAGATCCTTGCCCCGACAACCAATGAAAAAGATGCCGCGGCAACCTACATCGTGCCTGCACAAGCTGATGCCACGGCAACCAACCCTGAAGATGCCACGGCAGCAAAGCTAAAGACATCCCGGCAATAAGAAAACAACCATCACATTCAAGCAAGAGAATCAAGACACCAACCAAAAGGAAACTAATCATCTACGATGATGAACTCTCGGAGTAAGTCCTCGTATGCATTTTATTTTTTTTTTTTTTTTTCGAAATTTTTATGCATGCATTGAGGACAATGCCTCACTCGAGTTTGGGGGGGATTGTTATTAGTAGTTACCATGTTTAGTTATATTCATCTTAAGGATACATAAATTGCTTGCCATGTCTTTAATTGAAACAAGAATTGCTTAAATTTGATGAATATTCGATGATGACTTTGCCAATGCACTTAATTGATAGAATTTTTATTCTAGGATAACCATGGAAAAACTTAGAATTTTACTATGATGCTAAATTTGATGAAACACTGTTGCGGTTTGATTGATTTAAGGAACTCTAGTAAACTTAGGTTGATAATTAACAAATTGGGGGATTAGAATAAAAATTGGATGAATGTTAAAGGTGCCCGAAATTGGCTCTAGCATGTGCTAAAAAAAATTGATCACTAGAGGTGCCCGAAACTGGATCTAGGATGTGTTAAAAAAAAATTTAACTAGAGGTGCCCGAAACCGGCTCTAGTCGATTAAATTAACTTAAGAAAACTAAAAACAAAACACTAGAGGTGCCCAAAACTGGCTCTAGTTAAAACATGTTAAAAAGAACCCAATGAAGTAATTTGAAAACCTCTTGTTTGCATAGAATCCGAAAAATCAACTTGCACACAACTCCGCACACACTCACAAGCATTATAGTTTGATTCCGAGTAACTCCTAAGTTTTTTGAAAAATAAAAAGCCAATCATACTTTGTGGCCCGGTTCAGAGAATTGAAATCAAGTTCAAAGCTAAGTTTGTGAAAATTGAAGTATTGGCAGGTAATTATGAGTTTGCATTGCTTGAGGACAAGCAATAGTTCGAGTTTGGGGGTGTGATAAGTGTTCAAAAGTACTAATTTTCTTACCCTTTTTACTCATATTATTGTTAGACTTAGGCTCATATTAGTTGTATAGTTAGCCATTCATGCATTAATCCAAGTTTCTTTCCATCGTTGAGCTTGATTACATAACTTGGTAGTTTTTGTGGAAAAGATGTTGCTTTGGTGTGCTTTGTGTGTGTATGTGCAGGATCACTTGCCAAAGCAATGCCGAGCTAGTTGCCAGGGCAATGCATGAAGGATATGCCGAGCTAGTTGCCAGGGCAATGCATGAAGGAGACGCCGAGCCAGATGCCATGGCAATTGTCGACAAAGAGAAAATGCAATAGGGATGTCGAAATTAATGACTTTACAAGCCCAAGATGACATAGAGCAAGGCCCAAGCCCAAAGGAATTTGATTGCCATGCAGAGATTAAAGAAGAATTAAATTCCAAGAAGATAGGAGAAGTTCTAATAGGAATAAAATTATAATAAAGAATTATATTCTTTAAAGATAATTTAATTCCAACTCAAACTCCTCCTCAAAGAAGGACTTTGGCCTAGCCCTATAAATAGCAAGGAGATTTCGACTACTTGAAAAGAGAGCAGGAGGGCAAAATTCGATAAGTCCAAGGGAGAAAGCAAGGGATTTTCGATAAGCTTCATCTTTTCTTCCTTGTTCGATAGGGTTCATGCTAGAGATTGTTTATCTTGTGTTTCTTTGGAACCTAGCCATGAACTAAATTTACTTGGCTATGGTTATTGTGTTTTGTGGTTGTGAGAAACTATTGGTTTTTGTTTAGGTAACAAGAGTTTGCACTTTTCTATTTCAAGGTTTATTCATTCTTGGTTCTTATTATTGTTTGCGAGTGAATTGGGAGAGGATCTCGTGATTTCATCCATTTATCTAATATCGGGAGAGTTAGATTCAAGAAACGAATGAATATGATCTTTATTCAATCCAATGATGGTGAAGATTAATCCGGCTTAGGAATAAGTTAAGGATTTCAACGGCTAAGAGGAGTGCAAGATTGGTTGTTGTTCACCCTTGATTCACGCATGGATGTATTATCAAGGCATGCACAAGTAGCTAGAGTTTCGACTTAGGGATTAGAAGAAACCATTGAAGAACGCTCCGCCGAACCTTGAAGTTGCTGCCCAGACGCCCAAGTAGTTGCCCAACTAGTTGCCCAGGCAACCATCGATTAGTTGCCAAGGCAACCCCATTGTGCAAGTTGCCACGGCAACTGAGTTGCCCGTGCACTCTTATACCAAGACGATCCAATCGGCTATCACACCTCAACTCACGATAACCTGGCCTATCTCTCTCAATTGAATTCATCTTTTCTTTTACTTATTTGTTTTCTAGATTAGTTAAACTTCTATAATCTTTTATTTGTGTTTTTATTTTTACAGTGCAAGAGACTAGATTCTTGAAGTAGCACCAATCCCTGTGGAGACGATATCTTTTATACTATAACTTGCGACGTGTATACTTGCACAATTGCGTAGCACTTATTACGCGCAACAGTGATCATACTTTGTGCCACGGTTCCGAGGTTTGAATTCAAGTTTGAAGCATGTCTTTGATGATTAAAGTCTTGGCAGGTAATTGTTAGTTTGCATTGCTTGAGGACAAGCAATAGTTCGAGTTTGGGGGTGTGATAAGTGTTCAAAAGTACTATTTTATTACCCTTTTTACTCATATTATTGTTAGACTTAAGCTCATATTAGTTGCATAATTAGTCATTCATGTATTAATTCATGTTTCTTTCCACCGTTGAGCTTGATTACATAACTTGGTGATCTTTGTGGAAAAAGATGCTGCTTTGATGTGCTTTTGTGTGTGTGCAGAATCACTTGCCTAAACAAGGCTAGAACCAGTTGCCAGGGCAGTTCATGAAGGAGATGTCGAGCTAGTTGTCAGGGCAATGCTTGAAGGAGATGCCAAGCTAGTTGCCAAGGCAATTTTCGACAAGGAATAAGATGATATGGTAGTCAAAATTGATGACTAGAGTTTTGAATTAGGGATAAGAAGAAACCATTGAAGAACGCTTCGCCGAACTTTGGAAATGAATGCTCAATTGCCCAGGCAATCGACCAATCCTTAATTGCTCAGGCAATCGCGGGAGCATTGCCCAAGCAATCTGATCAGACAACGAGGGGGAATTGGCCTGGCAACCGACCAGGCAACACGGCAGAATTTCCCTGGCAATCAACCAGGCAATTGCAACCAAATTGCCCTGGCAATCGTAACAGAATTGCCCTGGCAATCTGGTTGCTACTCAATCACCATGACGAACCATTCGATCATCACTCCAAAACCCACGATAACCTGGCCTACACTCTCTTATTTGATTACATCTTTATTTTATTTATTGCTCTTAGTTTACTTGTTAATTAGAACTCCTATTATCAATTGTGTTTTTATTTTCACAATGTAGTAACTTAAGCAAAGTGGCCCAAACCAATCCCTGTGGAGACGATACTCGATACTCATATCACTTTACTACTTGCGACGTGTATACTTGCACAATTGCGTAGCACTTATTACACGCAACAGCAGGCCGGACACCATAAGAAACCAGAGATTCATTGTAAAAGGGTCCAGGAGTTGGTTACACGTGGGGAAGGATTAGCACCCCCATCACGCTCGAAAATCGGTACCAAAATATTTGTTGCTTTTAAAAGGATGAAAATCATTGAAATTTATATTGAATTCAATTCGGATTTCTTAAATGAAAATTAACCTTAATTGCACGGGCTTTATCGAGTTGGCGGATTCAAATTAATTGGACATTTAATTAATAAGATTGACGATATATCGGACCATAGATTAAACTGACATCGAATAAGCCCGACTGCCGTGTTAATTTATGGTCCGACTTCCGTACGTCACCTTTATGCATGATGCAAGCATTTAAGTATGATGTGATGATTTTGTCAATTCTTAATCCATTTACCTCGGGATGATAAGGATTAATTCAAATATTTGGTCAACATCATTTAAGCTCAGACTGTTACGACACAAATATTGGAATTAATAAGTACCTCCTTTTTACGATTTAGATTAATTAAGAATGCAATTAAGATTATGAATGACAATTAAGGAATGAAAATCAAAGGTACAAATATAAACGCACAAAAGGAAGGCCCAACTTATTAGAAAGCCCAATTAGTGATCTATTTATTAACTAAATGATTCTAATACTTAACCTTAAATTAATTAGCCCTAAAAAACTAGAAACCCTAAATTATGGTGATTAATTTGTAAAAAATGTTCAATAGCCAAGGATAAATTTAAATTCACTAAATTAATTCGAACCCTAATCTAACTAGGCTCTAAAGAATCTAATCTTAAAATTAATTTAATTAATTTAGGGATCGTGCCCCTATGAGACGAGCACACAATCTAAATTAATCGAATTAATTTGCCTAATCTAAAGCCTTAACTCCCTAAGCCCACCAAAAAGCTCAAGGCCCACTAAGCTAACACTAAACCTAGGCCCAAAACTAAACTAATTGAACAAAATAAGCCTAAAGCAAAATAAGGCCCAAAACTACTAAACTTAACAAAAACATAAAACAAAAACACATATATCTTAGGAATATATTATATGGTTTTGAAAACCAAATCGAATACATTACAAGTGAATATACATCATACAAACATTATAAAAAACTTTTAGCACATAAATAGTAAAAAGCTATACACGTATATTATATATCAAAAACTTATATACAATAATCTTTATAAAACCATATTAATTAGAACTAAAAAAGGGGTTATATATTTTAAGGAAAACTATACATATATTATAAACAAAAACATACATTATATATTTTGCAAAATTCTTCTATATACTTTAAAAACTATATTATACACCAAATATATATTTCATTTTTACAAAACATTACTATATACTTCAAAAACTATATACTTTAAAACTATATATTATATATGTCAAGAATATTTATTACATTTTTAAAACAAAATCTATTATATACTTAAAAACATATACATTATATATCACAAAACATATACATATTTTACATTTTACAAACTTCTATTTTATACTAAAAACATATCTATTATAAGTTGACAATATATACATATATTTTTTATTTTATAAATTTCTACTTTATACCTAAAATATATATATTAGACATAAAAAAATTATATATATATTACATTTTAAAGATTTCTATCTTATACTAAAACTATGTGCATATTTAATCCCTAATATATGCTATTCGAACTAATTTTCACCCACAAAATAACAATCACAAACAATCAATATTAACATAAGAATTAAACTAAAATTTACGAGAAATAATTGTGCAAGATTTAAATTAAAAATGCATGAAGAAAAAGAATAAAGAAGTTTCTAATTTAAAACTGAAAAAGGGACTAAATTGGATAAATTGAAAATCGGGAGCCAAAATTAAAGATATTTAAACTGGTGAAAAAGGGACTAAATTAAAAATGATCGAAAAGTTTTAGGGACCCAGGGTGTAATTTACAAAGGCGGAATGGCTTGACTTATAATTAAAATAGGTCTAAAGGACTAATACTGCAATTAGACCATGCGGAAGGACCGTGGACGTGATTATTTTAGAGCGGAGGGATTTAAAATGCAATTAACCCATTTTTAAAACGTTATAACTCTATAAATACCCCTTTAGCTGAAACTCAGCCCTCTTTTAGCCATTCTTTTGGTATAACACCCCCAAAATCCTCTGAAAATCTAGGAATTGTCCAGTTTCCAGCTGGTAGCCGCCGTGCCTAAAAATCCACTGAAACACCACTTTTTTTGTACTAAACTCAATTCGAACATGGTTTTTTCAAAATCAACCCTATTTCCCGTTAAAACCCCAAAATCAAGGCTAGAAATAAGGTTTCTACCACCATGTACTCACACCGTTTCACCGTATTTGGCCTCGAGGAGACCGAAGCCTATTAACAGCGAAACAACGGCTGGAGGAAACCAAAATAGCACAAAAGAGAGGTGAATCTGTGAAGGTAAACTCTAAACCCTTTGTTGTTGTTTTTATATATATGCATGTTATATTTCGAACTGAAAAAGGAAGAATATATACCTTGAAAGGCCTTTTCTTTGTTTGTATTGATTCTGATTTTTCCCTATTCGAAAACTTAGGGGTTACAAGTGATTGCTTATATGCTTCTTAGATCACTCATTGCTTACCTATGCTATTGTTTACATTCTTAAGCAAAAATTAAATGAATGAACTGTGGATGATGATGATTCTGATATCCCATTTTTTATGTTTTTTTGCTGATCGGTGGTTGTGGAGTTGGTGGTCGTTATATGGTGGCAGCAGAAATTCTGACGACACAGCCACGTAGACGGGGGAGACAAAATGGTCGGGGCGTGCATCACACGCGCACGTGGGGAGCTGGATGGTCAGGGCGTGTGGAAGCTGGGCAGTCCTCGGGTTTGATCTGGACCGTTGGATCAGATCTGATGCAACAGCTAGATCTTGGCGGCTACAATAGAAAAGAAAGGGTGATCATATTATTTTTTAGGGTTTTTTGAATTTTGTTATATTGGGTTTAGGGCCAAATGGGCTAATATGTAAACATTTGTAATGGACCTGGACTTAATAAAATATTATTGGGTTTTAGTTATTTTAATTATGATATGTTTTTTATTATTAGCCCATTTTATTATAATAATAATAATAATAATAATATAACATACATGTATAACATGCATACACACATATATAAACAAATACACAAACATTAGTACACATCATATATACACATTATACACTTAATAGCATAGTAATAGTATAACATTTTTTTGACTTTTGGGCTTTACATAACATGACATATACTATGCTAATAAACAATATAATACGATAGTGAATTGGGTAACAATATAGCAACATATATATATATGTAATACTAGTAATATTTTTGGTGCTTTTAATTTTAATGAAGACAAATAAAGTAAAAAAAGCCCTTAATATATATTTTTTAGATAGTAGTAACATATATAAGCCCATTATTGTAAAAATAAAAATAAAAATAATTTCACCCCAGACAAAATTAGTGATTACAATCGGCAACTTGGTTTTCCGTTCCTTTCATGTCCTTGATTTTGATGTCAAACTCTTGTAAAAGTAAAATCCAACAAATCAAACGAGGTTTGGCATCTTTCTTAGCAAATAGGTACTTAATTGCTTAGTGATCAGTATAAACAATTACCTTAGTACCAATCAAGTAGGAGCGAAATTTGCCAAATGCAAAAACTACTGCTAGTAATTCTTTTTTCGTCGTGGTGTAATTTAATTTAGCACCGTTATTAGCGTAATATATCACATGGAAAATTTATCTTTGCGTTGACCTAAAATTGCTCCTACTGCAAAATCACTTGCGTCACGCATGAGTTCAAAAGGTAAGGTCCAATTGGATGGAATGACAATAGGCGATGTGGCAAGTTGCTTATTCAAGGCCTCAAATGCTTTGACGCATGAATCATCAAAATTAAAAGCTTTTTCCTGTTCAAGAAAGTTACACAAGGGTTTAGAGATTTTAGAAAATTTATGAATAAACCTTCTGTAAAAACCTGCATGTCCAAGAAAAATTCGGATTCCTTTGACTGAAGTTGGTGGCTGCAATCTCTCAATTACGTCCACCTTGGCTCAATCCACTTCGATTCCTTTGGACTAGATTTTATGGCTGAGCAGAATATCTTCATCAACCATAAAATGGCACTTCTCCCAATTTAGCACTAGGTCGGATTCTTCACATCTTGCTAACACCTTCTCCAAATTGCTGAGACAATTGTCGAAGTTATCTCTGAATACCGAGAAATCTTTCATGAAGATTTCAAGGAAGTCTTCAACCATGTCAGAGAAAATTGCCATCATGCATCTTTGAAAGGTTGCTGGAGCAATGCATAATCCAAATGGCATCCTTCAAAATGCATATGTACCATAAGGGCATGTAAAAGTGGTATTTTCTTGGTCCTCTAGTGCTATGGTGATCTGGTTATAACCTGAGTAACCATCAAGAAAACAATAAAAGGATTTACCTGCAAGACGGTCAAGTATTTGGTCAATAAAGGGTAGGGGAAAATGATCTTTCCTAGTAGCTTTATTTAACTTACGGTAATCTATACAAAGCCTCTAACCGGTAACAGCCCTAGTTGGAATGAGTTCCTTGTTTTCATTACTTACCACAGTTATACTTCCATTTTTGGTACACATTGTACCGGACTTGCCCATGTACTATCGGAGATAGGATATATGATACAAGCGTCAAGCCATTTGATGATTTCTTTCATCACGACCTCCCTCATGGTTAGGTTAAGTCTCATTTGTGCCTCAATTGAGGGTTTATGATCGTCCTCTAGTAAGATCTTATGCATACATACTGTCGAACTGATTCCTTTCAAGTTTGCAATTATCCATCCTATTGCCCTTTTGTGCAGCTTCAACATGTCGATCAAACTTCTTTCTGGTTCTGGCTGCAACTTAGAAGAAATAATTACGGGTAATGAGTCATTGGTTCCCAAATAAGCATATTTTAATTACCCTGGCAATGGTTTCAATTCGAGTATCGGTGGTTGCTCAATAGAAGGTTTTTCGAGTTTACCTTCCTTATTTGAGTAGCCCAATGGTTCAAAATACTTACCTAGTGGAATTACTATCAATTCACTTCATCTTGCTTACCGTTGATCGGTTTCTCAAGTTTCTCTGGTTCGACAATACAATTACCGAGGCAATTCTCTTCCACATCAAAATCAAATTCGGAGTGTGGCATGGATGAATTCCATTCTTCTAGATCGTCAGATTGCTTCAAGGTTTGAAACACATTAAGTTTGACTTGTTGATCATTGACTCTCATAGTGAGTTCCCACCTTTCAACATCGATCAATGTTCGTCTTCTTTCTAGGAACGGTCTCCCAAGAATAATTTGTGCGAACTCATCTGCTTCACAATCCAAAACAATGAAGTCAATGGGAAAATAAATTTATCCACTCTTACCAGTATAACTTCGATTTTTCCCTCTGGATGCACATAGGATCTATCCGTAAGCTGTAGCATAACTGTTGTGGGTGTCGCCTTCCTAATTCCCAATCGTTGGAAAACAAATTTAGGCATCAGGTTTATGCCTGCTCCAAGATCACATAACGCCTTCCTGACATAGTGATTTTTGATTGAACATGGTATTGTAAAACTACCAGGATTTTTAAGTTTGAATGGCATGCGGTTGTGCAACATAGCCATGCAACCCTCCGTCACAACAAGTGTTTCAAATTCTCCTACTCTCGTCCTCTTAGAGACAATGTCTTTAAGGAACTTAGCGTAGTTCAACATTTGTTCTATTGCCTCAACCAATGGCAAGTTGGTGTGAACTTGCTTCAAGATTTCAAGGAATTTCTTGAACTAGTATTCTTGTTTCTGCCGCTTCAGTCTCTGTGGGAATGGTGGTGGAATTCGGATCTCTTTTTTCTTCTTTTTCGATATGGGATTGTTATCGCAAATTGCCTGGGCATCTGGAATTACCGGGGCATTGGGATTTGGCTGGGTAATTGTCGATTCGTCAATTTTGGTTGATGTGTCTTTTTGGACAAGAGATCGTTATGCTAGTTGGTTGTTCTTTATGGGCTAGCAGGTGCATCATTTAGCTTTCGTCCACTCCGAGTAGTGATTACCTTACATTTCTCGTGGCCTACTCCCTTTACGACCTTAGTATCGATGGGTAAACCGCCTAATGGTCTCGTATTCAAGTTTTGAAAGAATTGCCGACTTGTGTTTCCAAGGATTTTAAGGCTGCTTCCTGGTTCTGTTATCTCATCTCGGTCATGTTAATGAAAGCATCAGTTCTTTTAATGAAACTACTATTCTCAGCCATATAAGATTCAGTTTTTAACATGAAAGCATTGACAGAATTTTCCAAAGAACTAGATTGTGTCGATTGTTGCTACAGCATCTGTTGTCGTGGTATGTTCTACTGGAATCTCGATGCTTTTGTATTCTGACTGTTCTGATTAATGACATTGTTCTAGTTGCTCCATGAGAAATTAGGGTGCTTTCTCTAAGCTGGATTGTATGTGTTGGACATCATATTACTGTTCTGGTTGTAGTTTCCAACGTAAAAGCTAGATTCTGGGTTCTGCGGACACTCAGAAGAATCGTGGTTATCCTTACATAAATCACAAAATAAGTTTACTACCTTGATCTCCTGTGTGTTGCTAGGTCGCTGCATATTTTTAACCAAATTGGTTAACGTGGCCTACTGTGCTGAAATAGTATCTGATGAATCTGGTTTAATTGTCGAGGTATTTCGCCTAACTATTCCCCTTCTAGTGGTCGGGAAATGATAGTCATTTTTGGCAAGTCTATCCAAAATCTCCCAAGCTTCCTCTACTGATTTGTCTAGAAGCGTGCCATTTGCCGAGGTATCTAGCATCAACCTCGTCGGTGCGTTGATTGAATTGTAAAACATAGTTACTTGCGTCCAATCTCTGAATCTGTACATGGGACATTTGCGAAAAAGCTCATTATATCGCTCTCAAGCCTCGTACATGGACTCATCATCTGCCTGACGAAAATAAGTAATGTCATTATGCAGTTTATCAATCATATTTGTAAAACTAAATCTAGAAAACAAACTTCAGCACAAATCAGTCCAAGATTCTAAAGATCCGGATGGGTACTATTCAACCATATTTTCGCCCTATCCCTCAGTGAATAGGGGAATAATTTCAGCCTTAGGACGTCCTCAGGGACTCCTTGTTGCTTGAATGAATCACGGACTTTTAAGAACGGTTTGAGATGTTGTCTGGCATCCTCAATCGCTGATCTGCCAAATTGACCAACTGTATTGATTATATTGAACATCACAGGCTTCAACTCGAAGTGGGTGGCTTGAATCTCAAGCGTAACAACTCCTAGAGTGAGACCGTCAAGATCTTCTTCTAAGTAGTCTCGGATAGGTCTATTCCTTGCAATGACTGGTTGATTCGGTAAGGCCACCACGACTCCTGTTACGACATTCTGATTGACGTTGGCATTCAGATTGCTAATGGGATCGTTAGGTGGATCTATCATCTCTTCTCTCAACTCTCTTCTTCGTCTACGAAAAACACGTTCAATTTCTGGTTCAAATAGATAATCTGGTGTTGTCGTTCTCGCCATGGTCATACACCAATGCAAAACCAAAGTTACTAACCTCTTGAAATCGAATACAATAAAGTAAATAAGCAAAGGTGCAAGAAAATAAAAACAAAGTCGCCATTTCCAATCCTCGGCAACGACGCCAAAAAACTTCTTGTGTGTTTAGAGTGTTTCGCAATCGGTGCAAGTGTACACGTCGCAAGTTATAGTATATATTAGATATCGTCTCCACAGGGATTGGTGCAACTTCTGGATTCTAACTTCTTGCACTGAAAAGAGGAATAAATTGATGATTGTATGAGTTCAAATTAACAAGTAAAATAAATGTGCAAGTAAATAAAGGAAGGTTTTGATCGAATAAGAGAGTAGGCTGGATTATTGTGACTTGTGGTATGGTAGTCGAATAAAAAGCCTGGGCATATGTTTCCTGAGGCAACCGAATTGTTGTGGCAATTTGTCAAATGATGTGGCAATTTGTCAAATGCTGTGGCAATTCGTTAATTGCTGTGGCAATTCGTCAATTGTTGTGGCAACTGGGTTTCTTCTTTCAAAGCTCAGCAGAACGTCCTTCAATGTCTCCTTGTTATCCCTAACTCGAAGAACTAGTCAATTGTACATACCTCGGCAATACATCCCTGTGTTAACCTTGGATGAACAACAACCTATCTTACGCTTCTTTTAGCTGTTGAAATTCGAATCTTATCCCTAAGTTGGATTAACCTCCATTAACATCTTGTTGAATGAAGATCATGTTCACTCATTTCTTGAATTTAACTCTCCCGATATTAGATAAATGAATATCTCTCGAGTTCCTCTCCCAATTCACATGAAATTAAATAAGAACCAATAATGAACAAACTTTGAAATTAAATAGCAAACAAAAACCTAAACAATCCAAACGTTTTTACACAACCACAAAATCCCAATAACCCTAGCAAATTAAATTTAGTTCATGGCTGGGTGAAAAAGAAACACAAAGAAAATAAAATAAAATCCAACATAAACTGAATCGAAACAATGAAGAAGATGAAATTGTGATAAGCTTTTTCTTCTCTCTTGTCGAATATCCATGGCTGCGATTTTGATCTTCTACTTATAGGAGATTGTTGTTGATGATGATGAGTTTAAGTTGGAATAAAAGAGATATTAAATCCCTTTTATTTTTATCCTTAAACTCCTTAAGAATCAGACTTTTTATCCCTTTTAAACTCCTTATGGATATCCAGATTTTTGGGCTTTATCCCTTAATTTTCGTGCTTATCTTGAACTAGGTGGATTTATCCAGTCATCGTCGGCAAGGCCTTCAGAATTTAGCTTCGATTGCCACGGCAGACCCTTCAATCTTCTTCCTCAATTGCTACGGCAATTCACTGCTTGTTACGGCAATTTTCTGCTTGCTACGGCAATTCAATGCTTGCTACGACAATTTCCTCTCCTGCACTAAATAACACACCGACAGCCTCTTTTCCAGCAAAAACCAACCAAAATACAACCTCAAATTCATTGATGAAGGAAACTATGAAATGATGCACGAATGACTAATAATGCAACTAATATGAGCCTAAGTTGATTAGCAACTATCTTCTTATTAGGGTAAAGTACACAAAGGATCACTAAATTATTCTTAAAAATATAAAATCATCCATAAACTTTCAAAAATTACATAATGGTCTAAACTTTAATTTTTATTACAAAATGATCACTGAGTTGTTAACTATGGTATCTGGGAGACGTAATAGTTACGAAAATTTGTATAATAACATATTTAATCCTCGATATTTACACATCCAATCAATCTAGACATCAATAGTGAGGGTTAAACTAAGAATAAATTGATTAAATGTGTCAAAATAGAAGATTAAATGTTATATTATTTAAATTTCTGTAACTTTCGCGTCACTCAATTAACAACAGATAACGGCTCAATGACTATTTTGTAACAAAAATTAAAGTTTAATGCTCATTATGTAACATTTAAAAGTTTAGTGACCATTTGTGTACTTTACCATTCTTATTAAGTATGTATATATATATATATATATATATATATATATACTTTCTGATTAAGCTTGAAAGATCAAAAGAGCTCAATATTCATGGGAATTTCAACTTTTCCCTTTAATATATGCTGACAGCTAACTGTCATACTTGTATCATCATCTCACAACCATTAGGATAAAGTATTTTCAAAAAGAAACTACAAACATTAGCTTATAAATCAGGGGAAAGAAAGAAAACCATATAAGTTCCCAACTGATTTATTTTCTCAATCCAGATATATGCAGACCCTTTTAAATCTCCATCTTGTAGCTACTACTCCAAACTGGGTGCAACTTCAGTAGGGTTAGATTCAAAGACATCCGAATTAGAGGCATCGGGTTGTTCTAAAAGCTCTTGGGATTGGATCGACTCTTTGTATGCAGGAGTCTCCTTAAAATCTGTTGCCCCTTCGTTGTAAGTCGCCACGGCAATCCCACATGCAATCAACTGATAAAATAGAATGCAAAAACTCAGTAGATTCAATACTCAATTATAAAATCCAGGAAAAAAAAAAAGCAGAATTAGATGTTCCATGGCACCAATGAACCATGAAATAAACAACTCAGACACACACCCGTTCCCAACAAAAAAAAACTGATACACCAAGGACTACACTTATATCTATTGTATTTGTTGCTAATATGTCGGTGTTAAACTCGAAACTCCCAGTGGAAGCTGAGTGACCCAAGGAAAGGAAAGAAACTTTCCATCAATGAAAATTATATTCTTCTTTTCATCATCAAATGATATGGAAGCTTTCAACAACCACAAACAAACAAGCATGGGAATAGATATGGATTCACAAATTCTCCTACCAGATACTTTTCCCATCTAATTGCCTAGACTTTAATGATTTCAAGTTTTTTCGAACATACAAAAGAGACCATTCTCATCCAATTGTCTTCAAAGAAATATATAACTTGATCAGCAACAGTTGAAGAGCAAGAATAGATACTCGGATCAATCATCCACCAAACTTCCCAAGCCATATTTTAAAGTAATCCAGGAAAGAATCTATAGATAGTTTACATCACTCATGAAAAAGCACATTATCGGATTAGACATATGAAGAAACAGAGAAGGCAGTGCATTAACCAATGAGAAGTATTATGGAAAAGAGAAGGCTCAATTGTCATATAACTTCCAATCTTCAGCAGTTTTTGCTCATTAAGATCAGATCTCAATTGTGTTAAGTTGTTTTGAATTACATCGATATTTCTTATAAACTACGAGGACTGCCAAATACCATTCTAACCAAAATGCCTTAACATTCTACAAAGTTTCCATGCAAAGGCAGATAGGGGCAGGATCATTTGTCTCCTGTAGTGTGTACAAAATTATTTTTAGCATGTACACAACACGAATTCCATGTTTTACCAAACTCAGCAACCACATTTTTACTTCTGATAAGCACAAAATCAGGGCTCCCAATCAGGTGCTGCATGCTGTCTACCTTCCATAAGTCCTATACTGTGTTACACCTGGAAGGCGGCTCGGTCCAGTATGAGGATCGAAAACTAGAACGTAAATTGCTATTTGTATGATATGTAATCAGAAAGGGGTGGTTCCTAATTCCAATTCTGAATTGAATTCTCCAAACACAAACCCAAACCCAAACCCAAATTCAACTTCTAATTTTTCCTTTACCAGTAGGCAGTAAAGATCATATTCTTAAAATTTTCTAATTTTTTTTCAAACCAACTAGTTTTAATCCTTTATAAGCTAATATGAATTCAAATATTGATAATTTCAGGCATCGTTACAGCAAAAACTGAACAACGAAAAAACAAAAGAAGGTGTTAAAAGCATCGAGAATTACCGCGAAAACGATGCCAAAAGCCCACAAATACTGAACAAGGAAACCAAGAACATCCCACTGCGGACCTTCAAATGGATCCGGTTGAAGACCCGGAAGATCCGGAAACGGCTTACCGTCAGCCGAAACCGCAGACGAACTCCCACCAAGTCCAACGTTATCTACTCCAACTCCAAAAACCCCATCATTTTCTTCTTTTCGCTCCATTTCATCATCTTGTTCTTTGGTCGTGAGATTGCTCCTCCGGTTCTTGCTGTCGTAGCGTCCGGTTCGGAACTTTTTGGCAGCTGAGGTCAAGTGGAAGGTTCTGGGGGAGGTTGGGAAGAGGAGGAGACAGCGATGGGGGAGACCGGTGAGTAAGTGGCTGTGGCGGAGGATTCGGACGCCGTCTCCGCTGCTACTTCTACTACTGCCATTGCTGATGGTTAAGGTTAGCGCCATTTGAGTGGAGAGCAGCGAACAGGATAAGAATCTAAGATTATTATTATTTATTATTTTATGGTAACGGTATATTATTATTATTATTATTATTATTATTATATATAAAACATTGCAATAATTTTAAACTTCAATCTTAAATATTAAAAATATATATTTTATAAATGATTTTTAAATAAAAATGGAATTCGTTTTTCTATCATATTTACATCAAATCATTTTCCATTTCAAAATAGTCTTAAAGTTAATTGAAAATAAATTAATAAATCATGTTGTTTGATCTAATGGATAATTATTATTTCAAACATACTATTCAAAAAAATTATTATTTCAAATATAATTATTATTTCAACTATACATTGTACAAAATCAATAAGTTTAGTAGGCCTTGGACCAGACCAATATTCTTATCTAATAACACCCTAATTCCCGAAGGAGACACCTTGAACTGAATAGTCTATAGTTTCAGACCGAGCAAACTTTGTTAGCGAATCAACCATTCTATTACCCTTTCGAGCCATATGTTGTAGTCGAACAGTTCATGCCTGCCATCGAAGCTAGCCAAGATGCAGAAGAAGAGACGAATGGCCTTGCCCAGCCGTATGAGAGTGAAGAAATCTAAAAACATCCATGTTATGTAGTTCAAAAATCACTCGACGACAATCCAAATCTCATGCACACAAGAGCGCTATATATACTCTCCAAAGCCCCGCGTCTAAAACCGAACATATTCCAATTGTTCGAGCAAAACCACCATTTCAAGTGCCCGTATGATCCCTCAACACACCCACCCACCCACCCACCCATCCATACTCCGTCTCACCTTAATACAACCAACCTCCGGTAGTGACCAAATAAATTATTTGTTATTTGTTGAGCTTAATCCAACCAACCTCCGTGTTATAAAACATTTGTTATTTCTGGATATTAATTATTTTCAAATAAATTATAAATAATCTTCGTACAAAATCAGACCAATCGTTAATTATTTTCTTTTTTTCAAACAATAAATTCATTTCATTTCACCTAATTTTCTATTATTTTTAACATTATTATTTTTGTGGATATTAATTATAATTAAATTTCTATACACTGAATAAGATATCTATTTTTTATATCAATAAATATAAAATTTAAAGAGTCGTGATTTGGTCGTGACGTCTTAAGGGACGCATAAGACTGTTGGATCATAGGCTTCTTGAATATGATAAGCTATTGTAATCATTATTTTTGTCTGGATATAATATTATTATACCTTATTAGTATAATAAAAAATAATAAAAAAGAAAAAAACAAATTAAAAAAAAAAGTAAAAAAAGGAAAATGAGTGGACGCATGGCGTCCACATCACTCTCCCGCCTTTTTGCTTTACCTATAAAAAGCGGGGGAGGCAGCCAAGAGGGGAGCCACAATGAAGGCAAGCGGGGGGCAATGCCCCTTTGAAAGCTTGAGAGCAATGCTCTCACCGGAGAATTTTTATTCCCCGGATGGTTCGATCAATCATTCGATCAGAAGTCCTTTCCAAGTTCGGTCGGGTTGGTTTTTGGATCATGGTTAGATGATGTGAAGATCTTGGTGGTGGTCGGTTGAAGTTCATCATTCGAACTTCTAGTAGGGTAAACTTTGATCTTTATCTTTGTATTTATTTTAATGTTGGTTTAGATATAGGGTAATATATATATTGATTATGTTTTTAAATTATTGACATATTTTTATAATAAATATATTTTGTATGCCATGTTCGTATGTGTATTTTAAGTTGTATGAATTAATTATATGAATAAAATATATTTATATATACTTTTGCTATTAGAATTCCATATTTATGTTTATGATTTCGTTTATGCATATTAATTGTTCATACATATATTTGTCACATATAGTTTAGGTCTTATTTTTCTGATATCCCAGTGGGAGTGTCATTCCGGTTTCTGGGTGTCATCTTCTTAGGTAGCGTGAATACTGGGGCATTTTATTTTTATCATGCATGCATACATTTTTAGGGATTAAATTTTAAATTAAACTGAATTTTAGATTTTCTTTGCATTTACGATACGAACCCTTAGGTACCAATTTTGGGCGTTGTGGGGGTGCTAATCCCTCCTCACACGTAATCGACTCCCAAACCCTTTTTAAATCTCTAGTTTACTTTTTTTGGTGTCGATCTACCTTATCCAAGTGACTGGTGAAAACTCCAAATTTTATTTCAAAATACAAGTTTTTCAAGAATTCTCCTTATATGTCATCTTTTAATTAAAAAGGTGTTTTCTAAATAGACCCCGGATTTTTTAGTCGTTATAGCATGACGACTTCACTAGGGAAAATTTTTGTTTTTACAAAATAGAGAGTCAAGCCTTAGTCGGGTTCGTATCACAATTATTAATAAAAATTTAAATTTGATTTAATTTAAACTTTAATCCCTAACCTTGTTTGTTTACCACTTTTATATGCATGGTGTTTGCTATATTTGTCATCATGCATGAGCTTTCTTCCCGAGCTCCGTCCGTATTAAGTGGGAGTGATTACTTCACCTCGTGGGGTATTCACCTCCGTATGGTGTTGTAATTCGCTTCCTGGATTTGGTCCTTATATTTCGTGAGGTTCACACCCATTGTATGGTATATGGGTCGTATCCCCCCGAATCGATGTCCTAGCGACAATTCAGGTACCCTTTACTTTAGAACCTAATTGCATATAGTGAACCGTAGAGCTCATCTTTTGAAGCCATACCGGTACTCTGTCTGTTTAACGGTAACCCTTTTAGGTCTTGTTTGATATTTACATGCTTTTATTTACCATACGTGTACTGTTAATTACTTTAATTTATTTTCTTTATTTTTCAACATTATTTTTTTTATTTACTTATCTGATTATCACATCGTACTGACTTGTTTGATGTTTTTTCTTTTTTTTCTTTTCTTTTTTTCCACATTCATTTTTGCATGTCATACCACACATAGGTATTGATTCATAGAACAGTCCAATTTAGAGGGCGGCATCCGAGATGGGAGAGAAGTCTATGATACCAAGAGCAATAATGCTACAGTATTGAGTTGGGTCGAATGAAGACAAATGGAGAAAGAATACAGTTCGACAATGAGACATGTGTCGTAGGTAGAAACGACATATTTTGGATGCAGAGACATATCCTCATTGAAGCCAGTGGAGGCTATGACCCCCAAAATTTGAGAATTTCACATTTAGCCCTTTTAAGAAAATTTTAAAAATTTTAATTTAGCCCTTCCAAAATTTTTACAATTATTATTATATTTCAGAAGTTTTAAATAATTTCAATCAAATCCCTTTTTATTTTTTTTAAAATAGGGCCTTGATAAGTTTCGATTTACCCCTGAAAATTTTAGTTTAACTCTTACATTTTATAAAAATTTTAAGCTAAACCCTTCAAAACCTTTGGGAATTTTAATTTAAGCCTCCAAATTTTCAAAAAATTTAAATGGGCCCTTCAAACTGGACCGTCAAGATCCACCTTTGAAAAAAAGACTTATCTGCATTATGCCTGCACAAGTTAGTTATCTTCCCAAAAGCTCCTGGGTACGTAGATTACACTGTCGCAAACCTTTTAAGAAGTAGAAGAGAACGGTGAGATCGCCCCCCAGTCCGAAAATGATGTTAAGACATAGAGTGCGAACCTTGCTTCACGATGTCAAGATGAAAAGCTAACCGTTATCTGTAATTTGATATTTCAGTTCCTTGTAATCAGACATCTTCTCCGTAAAACGAGTGTATTTCTAAATATTGTTTGCGAATCAACACCTTATTTGCATTCATTGTATTTTATACATATTGTTCACGCTTCTAGTCTTTTATTCATTGATCAATTAAATGATAAAATTGTTGGGTTCGATGGAGTAATTCGAGAATTAGTTGAAGTTTTATCATGGATGAAAGAATTGAACAAAATCAAAGATCAAGACTCAAGCAGCTAGAAGATAAAATCAAGAAAGAGGAGCACCGGGGCATTCTACCAAGAAGTATAGACCATTACAATCAAAAGGTTGATTAACAAGGGAATTTTAACACCAATTGATCGAACATTGGAGAATAAAAGAATTGGGGCAAGCTTACACCGCACCTAAAAGGCCATAATGAGTTGATGCCCTGACAATGACTCGAAAATCCTTATGCTTAAGCTTTTCACCTTTTTGTAAAGATGTTAGTTTGATTTCCTTTTTAGAACATTGCACAGAATAGTCATACGATTTAAACCTGAAAACAATATGAATATTTTGTAAAAGAACTTGTAGTTATTTTTTCGCAATGAAAATGTTGGCGTTTTGGCAAGTCCGACCGAAATGTTGGCATAACATGCTTAAACACGGTAAAGTTTAAGACAATGGATAATTCAAATAACCATTGAAAATCTATTTTTACGAATGGTCAAAGGAAAATAAATCCTTCGGAAAAAATCCAATGTCATGATTGGTATAAACTGGTTGTTGGGAAACGTCGGTACACCCTATGGCATAACAGAAAAATTACCCGGCACATTCCACCAGTGATCCATGTACGAGAAATAAATCCAGGGTGAAAAGGGATGAAACGTTACCTTAATTAAATCTGAAAACCGCAAGGAGTTATGAGAATCTAATTCTTCTAGCACGATATCGAATCCAAGTCGTCACAATAGCGTTTTGACCTCTATGCAGTCCACCTGAACGAAACGAACAATATTTTCTCTTATCTAACTATTAGAGAGGATTTTTGCAAAAGCATACTTTGGTTGCTAGACCTTATGCCTTTATATAGCATTCAAAACCCTAATTTTAACCGAATATAATTAAATATGTAGAATCTGATTCTACTTCAATCGGGTTTCTTTAGGGATATATATATATATATATTAATAGTATCTGATAATTACAATAATTATCTAGTGTTAAAATATATATAAATGAAACTATATATAATTACAATAATCATAATAATTTCGATTTTTACTTGTTTCGTGCACAACAAGTTTGTACACATGTTATCTAGTCGATATTTGTTCATTTCAATCATAGGGTGTGACCCTTGTAGGTTCATGCAATGTTAGCAGTAATATCTAGAACAATTCTAATATTACAATCAATGAGTGGCATCTAGCAATACATCATTGCTACCTAAGTTACAGGAAGTCATGGTTCGACATAATCTTTTTTCGTGATTAACTCTTTTCATGTATTACATCATTTTGTCCTTATATCTAGATTGGACACAAGTCATGGAATAGTCACACTTGTATAGTCCTTCTAATATTTCTTAATATCTTGAGCAAACTATTATAAACAAATAACTATGATATCTCATATCAAGTTATTCGAGCATGGCCATGCATTTCTACTCTTACTCAATCAAGTGGCCTATGATATTACTCTTATTATATAGGAGGGATAAATCTTATCTTGATCAACCATATTCCACTACATAGATTGCAACATATCCAATATCAGTCTTTATAGCGTAGTCAATTATGACACATGTTTGATTGTATCAAAATATGTCACTCACAATGTTGAAATAATAATGATCTCAAGTTTGAGGATCATACATGTAGTTATCATTATGAGAAATGTTGTGACTGTCACATAATAATCCAAGAAACAAGCTCATAGCAGGTCAGTCCAGTATGTCGTTCTCTAACACATACTTATTTATTGATTTTGCCATCTCCATTTCAATGACAACACTTTGTCATCAATCAACTACATATTAGTCTTAATATATTATTGTTGTCCATGCTCACAATAATATTCGACTAAGGACATTCTAAGAATAATTATATTATTCTAAGGAGTTTACTATAATTCAGTTTATTTATAAACACACAGAATAAGATTGAAATAATAATAATAATAGCTTTATATTAATAAACAAGATAAAATAAGTATGTCTTTTACAACCATCTCATGATTGGTCTTGGGGCATACTCCAACACTGATTGTACCTAGGGGAATGGTACAGCTAGCCTGAAGCAAATGGCTACCGATAAAGGCAACTCAAAACTGTCGATCCCTATGCATTTGGGAAAAATGCAAAAGAAATCTATGAGCTAAGCTATAAGTTTTTTTAAATCAAATGTCAGAGTGTAGTTATTTTTGTCATAATGAAAATTTCATTTCTTATTTAGAAAATATTTTTGCATTTTTGATTCTTTAAACATCTCATTCATTGTTATGAGGTAGTTTTTGTTCTTCCATACACATATTTGTGAAAAGGACACGCATATGTACATATCATTTTTATAGGGACCTTAAATCTCAATTGCAAGAGTACATTTGATTCAAATCAAAAGATCAATTCCAAGCTGCTTTTGTTTAAAAGAAATTGAATATTGTGGTGATATTGCAAATGGAGCCTCTGATAATCTATTTAGGTTAACTGGGGAACAAAACGAGTGTTTAGGTAATGGGCATATCCCATTTAGTGAATTCCCCTCTCATGCATTTATCGTTTAAGATCCTTGAATCGAGTGTTGAACCTAAACTTCTACCCCCTAAAGACTTTCTCTAGATGTCTATGAATGAGACGACGAATAACATTCTTTCGTTTTTCAAGGAGAAAGAATTGAGACCACATACATTGGATACAAAGACTGAAGAATCATAAAAAATGGTTGAAGGAAAACTCATGTTCAAAGAGCCAACCTAAACAAATTTGAAAAATGCCAACCAGAAGGCTGAAGCATTCAAGAATGAGAGTACTAAATTGAATAGTGCAATAAAAAGAAAGTAAAAGATATATGAGGAATCTACCATTTAACCAAAAGAGCTGTAGAGAACTGATAAATTTTGAGCAGAGACACGTATCAATACTAGTTAGAATATAGTATAGTCCACATATACATATTATAGAGAAGGAAATAAACTCTAGGCTGAAAACCCCAAAGGACAGTCTAATAAGAAAAAAAAGAAAAAAGAAAAAAGGAAAAAATAATACTTTACATGAGCACACCCATATCAAGCAATGCAATAATAAGGCTTTGAATAAGAGACTTCTATGTAATCCTCCAATCAAGTAAATATCAATTTTGAAGACATGAAGTGTTGATCACCTTTGAATAGAAGCGCACACCAATGCTGAGTCAAGACGCAAATTGATCCAAAGATGTATATTCCTAAATTAGAAGAAAAGAAATAAACTCTAGGGTGAAAACCCAAAAATGGGTAGTCTAAAGCGATCCAAAAGAGAAAAAAATATTTCGTCTTAGCATGTCAAGCATAAGAATGAGGTTTTGACCGAAAGAAATGATCCTAGAGATTTATAAGTAATCCTCCATTCAAGTAAATATCAATTTTGAAGAGCCTTGGAGGATCGATCAACTTTGAATAGAAAGTGAACATTAATATCCAGCCAGAATGCAAGTCGGTCCAAAGTTACAGAAGAATGAAATAAACTCTAGGGTGAAAACCCAAAAATGGGCAATCTAGAGCGATCCAAAGAATAAAAGAGGAGAAAATATTTCAGCGGAGTATATACATGTCAAACAAATACAAAAATGTGTTTCCACTTAACCGTGACCAATGACCTACACTACAAAACTACAAAGACCATTCTGATCATACATGGATATCTAAGTTGGATGAGTCTGTCTTCAGATTACATTCTGCCTATAAGGGTTAACCTTTCTTCAAGGAACGTCAAACTTTGAATGCCTAATCGAGACCCAAATGAGGGAAGGATAGGGCATGGTAAGTTGGTGAGATTAAGAGAGACACCTAAAATGGGTTAGAATTTAGATATAAGAATCATTCTTCTCAAAAGCCTAATAGATTGTGTCGTGACCATTTTTAAAATTGAGTGTAGAAAATAGCCTAACGATTGGTTCGTTTTGAAAATTAGGGTTTTTTGCCCATTTTGATTTATTTAATCTTGAAAATAGGTTTTTCATATTAAATCAAATTTTTCTTTATTTATTCTTGAAAATCAATTTGGAGCTGCCATTGGTCGCTTTGGTAGACCGGGCACTATTAAAACAACCAGAGATTCATTTCTTTAAAATTAGGGTTCATGAGTCGTTTACGTGTGGGGAAGTATTAGCATCACCACAAATGCCCCTTATCGGTGCCTTATTAATTCCACGTGGCATTTTGGCATTTCGAACAGTAATTTGAATTTAATTCAATCCTTAACCGTTAACTAAATTTTCATTCCGAATGGAAGTATCCTTTTGTAAGAAAATACATTTTTAGCGAGTATAAGTTTTGAAACATCCAGTTATTTTAGGATACTTCAATTCACATTCAAAAATGTATCTCAACACAAAAGGTTTTTTTAATGCATATCCAATTATTTTCTTGTCGATTTTAAGTTCAAACCTAATTAGGGCTTCAGTTGATTGAATTAATTAAAGAATCTATGAACATTATTGAATTTAGGGTTTGTGTGATAACACCCAAATGCTTGGGCACTATCCATATTAAGCCCTAAAATCAATAATATTCCTAATTATTTAATGATTCTAACTATTTAAACCTAATCCTAATTTAATTTTAATTAAATTAACTATGTGTGATTACAATGTTCTAAGTTCAAATGAAATATTAAATGTTCTACTAAAAAGCCTCCTTGATTAACATCTCATTACAATGAGACACTAATCAACTCAAGACTTTAAAGTTTCCATTTAATAATCATTTATTTTCTAAAATTATCTCACCTATTTAAGTTATTTAAATTAATTAAAGAACCTAAATTTAAAGGCTTTAATTATTAAAACTAAGTGAATTAGTCATCTAAACAAATATCCTATATGCCCATTTAAAATATGCAAACATACATATAATTTAAACAATTAAAATAAACAATTAAACAGAGGTTAAATTGAATGAAAATTGAAAATTACAAACTTAAGAGCCAAATTACAAAAAAATGTGACCAAATTGAAAGAAATCATTAAGTTTGGGCCAAAACTAGAGGATCCGATTCTTAGGCGCGGATCCTCTCGACTCCAACCTGAAATGGGGATTAGTGGGCCTGGTGCCGTATATAAAGGCATAAAATCCCCTATCAATTTCTCTTTTTTTTTCTTATTTTTTAAAATTCTCTCCATCTCTTCATTCTCTCTCCTCAAAACTCTCTCAACACAAACACCTAAACCCAAAATCTTCAAGCCAAATGGATAAAAACTATAGTTTTTGGTTGAACATTCATCATGTTCATCCAATTTGGATGACCACCAAAACCCAACCAATGAACACCCTTCAACTTTTCGCTGATCCATCTTCCTCCGCCTCACTAACGATCACCATAAGCTTGGTCGACCATCGTCCAAACACCTTAAACTAAAAAATTTTTCCCAAAAGAAAACTCCGATTTCAACCCTGATCCTAGATCTAATTCGCCTTTGTCGAACCACCCTTTTTGGCCACGTCAATTAGACTCCAAAATCCCAAAAAAGATTTTAATTCAACTTCCCTAGATCTATTCCCTACTTAACGATGAGCCACCCATCTCTCGAGATAAGCCCAAAGTTTCTTATTTTCCATATATGTTTTCCTCTTTTTTTGCTTTTAATTTAAAAAAACCTTTCATTTACTATTGCATGGAATAAAGATGAGTCACCGATCTCTTTTATTTTCTTTTATGTTTGTGATTGGAACTTAATATTTTCCTTTATTTTGAGGGAAATCAAAAACAAACTCCTCCGATACCTTCGACTTCCACATTTAAATGAAGTTTTGGCAATCTCCGATGACGCTTGACCTCTATTAACGGCTTCCTCCAACGACTCTTTCCCTTTCGGCGTCGGTTTGATTCTGAGAGGTGGTTCAACTTCTAATGGTAGGTAAAATTCCCAAATTACTCTCCCTCTTTGACTTTATTATTTTAATTATGGTAATTATTAGTGATCATTATTAATTGCCTTGACACATTCTCTTTCATCCTATTTATAGGTTGGTGGACCATGACGTAAGAGATGATGTCAGTGGTGCTAGCTAATGGGAAAGAAAACCAAGATCCATGTGATAATGGTTTGGGCCAATAGAAAGCTGCCACATGTTTTAGTTTAGGCGGGAAAACTGATATTTTGGATAGGAAAGCTATTAAAAGAGATTTGAGCTTATAATGGGCTTTTAGTTTGTGTAAAAGGTTTTTGGTACTTATTATTGTAAATGGACATTTGTTACATGTAAAATGGACTTATTTATTTATTATGGGCTGTTAATGTCTATTTATTTATTATTTTTAAGTTTTATTTATAGGGAAATATAGTATATATGGGTACCCGGACAAAATTAGGGTATAACAACTGCTCATCTTTGCTTATTGTTGTGGAACAAGAATAGGGCAAAGACTGAAAAGACACAAATTTTGTTCGAACTTGTTAGTTGTTGCTCTGAGCTGCAAGATCTTATTCTCACGAGTTTTCTTTCTTTCTTCCCTCTCGGAAGCTTGAACAAGTTCTTCTCATTTGGAACCTCCCAATCCTCTTGTCAAGGGTAACCGTAGAGTCTGAACTAGCTCTTCTCATTAAGAATTCTATCTTCGTTCGGCGAACTCTTCTCATTAGGTATTCTATCCTCATTGGGTAAGTTCTTCTCATTAGGAATTCTATCTTCGTTGGGGATGAACTCTTCACATTAAGAGTTTTATCTTTGTTGGGTGAACTCTTCACATTAGGAGTTTTGTACTCTTTGATGGAAAACTCTTCTTATTAGGAGCTCTTCATTCTTTACTAAGCGAACTATTCACATTAAGAGCTCTATCTTTGCTACGTGAACTCTTCTTATTAGAAGCTTTATCTTTGCTGCCGAACTCTTCTTATTAGGAGATCTATCTTTGCTGGCAAACTCTTCTTATTAAGAGCTTTATTTTTGCTAGCGAACTTTTCACATTAGGATCTCTGTGGTGAACTCTTCTCATTGGGAGTTCTTCAATCTTCTTGAAATATTGATCCACCTCTCTAGAAAGGTGTTGAACAAACAAGCTTTTCTCATTAGGAACCCTTTGTTCTTTTTGAGAATGTTAATATGACCTACAAAAATTGAAACTATCATTAATCTTTCAGTATTAATCATAAGGAAAAAATACAAATAAAACTTTGAATGCTCCTCCGACAAGCGACCCTGAAACTTTTTGCCTCTTTTGAATCTTGAACAAGTTTTTCTTATTATGAACTTGACAATCTTTCTTTATAAGCTATTTGTTAAGTCTGAACCGATTCTTCTTATTGAGAACGTCATTCATTCTTCTTGGAAGTGTTGGACCATCTCCTGAAGTTGTTCTTCTGATTACGAAATTCTCCAATCTTTTGCTAAACCATAGAATCTAAATATATTCTTTTCTTTATGAAATTCTTTATCTTCTGAAATCTGGTATTGCTCCCTGAAATTCTTCATTTTTTGAGGTTTGAAGTTGTTCTTCTTATTATGAAATTCTTCATTCCTCACTCATTTGCTGGTCCATCTCTCTCAGCGAGTTCTTCTTATTAGAAACCCTAAATTCTTTACTACGAACACAAATTCACCTCCTCCCCTAGGAAAAAGAACTAAACCTATAAAAATAAATATCATCAATTAATAAGAATTCAAATTGGAGTAGTATGAAACATCTTCAATTCCCATCTTGAAGCACTGAAATCTTTAGAATCACTATTTTTCTGTCAAAGGTATCTTGTTTTCTCTTCTTCTGTTGATCGATCTTTCTTTTATGCTTGGAACATACATGTAACCTACAAAAGTCAAGTTCCAACAAGAAACACTTAAACTTTTGATCAATTAAACCGTGAATCTTCCTTATTTAAGCCTGAAGTTAATCCTTTTCGTGCCTCTATCCTGGTGACATGAACCATTTTTGTTTTTCTTTCTTTTCTTTTTTTTTCCTTATTCTTCTTTTTCCTTCTTCTTCTTCTTCTTCTTCTTCTTCTCCTTCTTCTTTTTTTTGAGAAACTAAGGCCCAAGGATTAATATCTTTGTCAATACCATGCCCCCACTATCTTACCGCGACGACATTAAAAAAGTTCTCGTTATTTCTGAAGGTACCGGCCCGAAGGACTTAACATCATGCTCGAAGGACTTACTGATAACCCAAAGGATTTAGAATTGTAATGCACTTTCTTACCTGTGAAAACAATCAAATATCACTCCCGAAGAAGATGGCCCAAAAGACTTAACATCATGCCTGAAGGACTTACTGATAACCTGAAGGATTTATAATTGTAAAGCACTTCCTTTCTGATGACCCGAAGGATTTAGAATTGTAATGCACTATCTTTCTTTTACATACAATCAGAAAGTCTTGCTGAAATCCGCCTCTGCAAACGGACGGGTAAACTTTGTTGAAATCTGCCTCTTCAAACGGGCTAAAAACTTTGTTGAAATCCGCCTCTTCAAACGGACTGAAAACTTTGTTGAAATATGTCTTTTCAAGCAGGTTGACGTCTTTGTAATTATTTGTTGAATCTACTTTTCCAATCTTGAAACTGTAGATTGAAATTTTGCTCGTTTCTTGCTGATTCTTGTAATTTCCTGCAAGAATATACAAAAAATGCTTTGAATGTTTGAGTTAGTATGGTCTTATCTTATGGATGCCTAACTATATATGATGCATGAACTGTGACAACTAAGGTCCATTTGGATAAACTTTGATCTTCTTTGCTTCCTCGTTGAGCTTTCTGCTTCTGTTGCATCATGTACTCTAATATTTTTTGCTTTTTCATTGAATTTTCTGCTTCTGCTGTTGCAACATCTCATCTTCTTAAATTGTTCTTTTCAAATCTTGCTTAGCTTAGCCTTCTCAAGATTTGCCTTTGTACCTCATCTCTTGAGATTCTTCCTTTCAAATCTTGCTTAATCTTCTTGCATTTTGTCTTAAGCTCTTACTGTCTTCAGGCTGCAAAAACCCTTGCCCCAAGGTTTTATTGTTGGGCTTTTTCTTCTTCTTATCTCTTTAGATTGTTCTTATCAGGTCTTGTTCAACTTGATCCTTTGAAATCTATCTTAAGACCATTCTATCTTCATGTTCCGATAAAATTTTCCCTAGAATTTTGTTTTTATTTTTGCTCTTTTTCTTCTTGAGCAGATTTTGAAGTCGAACTCTTTCAATCTCTGCATCCCTTCTTGTTTATTCCGATTTGAACTCTTATGCACCATGATGCCCCACTAATCTCTTTGTTTCTTGCCCCATTACGTATATTTTACCTCTCTTTCATCATTTGGGGTGAGCAAATGTCTCAAACCTCTGAACTTTCTTCAAGTCCCTGAACATTTATCAAGTTTATTCTTTAATTTCCAAAGTCAACTAATACTTCATGGTAAAAACTTGCTTTAAGTCTTTGAACTTTCTTTAAGTCCCTGAACTTTCTTCAAGTTCATTCATCAGCTTCAAAACCTACCAAAACTTCATGTTAGAAACTTGTTTAAGTCCTTGAACTATCTGATATATGCATTCTTGTCATTGTCCTCATGATGACCCTTGATGGGTGATTCCTCTTTCTGACCAGAAAACTGCTGAACAGATGAGTATCTCATACTCAACCATATCTTTGCCACGTTAGATTGATCATTTGTATCCACGATCTTGCTTTCTGAAGTTTATCTTTGAAGCAATACAAGGAAATCTTTTTGTTTTGAAAAAAAAGTCAGTTTGTTGATCAACATTTCAATGAAAGATACCTTACAAGACCCGGAAGATCGGAGTCTTGTTATAAAGAAAACATAATAGGATGCTCTAGATATCAAGTTCAAGAGCGTCTTAGACTCAATCCTTCCATGGGTAGCATAACTCATGAATGTTGTGGTGATGTCTGAAGTTATGAAATTTCTTCCAAATCACTCAATTCACACTCTATGATTACTGCGTTGCTCGATCTGGTCAGAAAACTGCTCTTTTTCTGTTCTCTTTATTCTTTTTCCATTTATAAATGTGTTCAAGCTTTTTGAATTTGTTTAACCAGTAGAGTGCAAAAATATCATTCTAAGAATGGAATTCTATAAGTGCATATGTGCTTCTGACTGTTATTAGCTACTATTATATATTATTATACACATATCTTCAAAGATACATCTCTGATGCTTGGGTATTGGACAGGTGGAGCATAGCTCCCTATTAGATTTGTCGACATCCTTCACAGCTCCATTAGGATACTCCGAGACTTATTTATTCAATAGTTCATTACCTTACTTTTGCACTTTTTCTTCTCTTTTTTTCTCTCTATTTTTTCTCTTTCTTTCTTTTTCTATCTTTTTTCTTCCCTTTTTCTTTTTCTTTTCTTCTTTTTATTTTTCTTTTTTTCACTTCTCTTTACACTTTTCTTTTCTCTTTTTCACTTTTCACTTTTTCTCTCATTTTCTTATCTTTTTCTTTGTCACTCTTATTGTGTTTTTTAGGGTATAGAAGGCTACTCTTAGAACTTCAATTTCAAATCATCTAGTCCACTTCACTATTTATGAATTTCAAAGATTTGTCATCGAACATCATCAAAGTTGCTATAATCTGTATTTTCTTGCTTTGTTGACCAGAGTAGAGCCAGAAATAAATTTCACTTCATTGTCTTCACAACATCCAATCGTTCTTTGTACTGGAATCAGTATCGCGCCTTGCAATTGGCATCTAGAGGCCTACAAGGGTAAGAAGGGATATACATATATTTATGAATTTAGAAACATCCTTCCATTGAAATGAAGATCAACAAACATGACATGTGCCCTAAAAATGATCTCTAGTACTCTCGGGATAAGAGTACCAGGATTATTCCATGTATTATTTTAGAAATGGTCCATGTGGATTATAACCATATGATGCAAAAACATGGGTAACGTAGACTTTTCAAAACTCTAAAAAGTCTTGGAAGCATTCATTATGGCCTTTTGATTCTTCAGTTGGTAAAGTAGTTTGCCTCATTCCTTACCATTGTTGAACTATTTCCCATGTCAAGACTCCATTACTGACTAGTTTCTTGATTTCTTCCATCAAAAGCCTATACTTCTTGGTAGCATGTCCTGGTGCCCCCATGTGAAAGTCACAAACATTGTCTGGATTATAGCTATGGGAAAATGGCTTTGGCACTGCCTTTATTGGCCTAGGAGTGATATGTTGTCGTTCAACAAGGTGAGGCAATACATATGAAATGGATACTCCAAAGATCTCCAGATTTGCACTTGCTCGGGGAATTTTCTGTGGTTGTCCTGATGAATTAGTTGGCCTCTTTCTCTTGCGACTCTGGAAACTTTGAACATTACATTCATTCACCTCTTTCTTTTGCTTCATTTCTTTATCATCAAGGCTTCAAATATTGGTTCTATTTTCCTTTTTCGGATCTTTATTTCTATTGTTTCTTTAATCACCATGAGGCCACTAAAATTGTCCCTTGAATTCGAAAGCATTCTCTCAAAGAAAGGAGATGGAAGAGTTTGATAAAACATAAGAGATACTTCTTCCTCTATCATAGAAGGTAGTATTTAGGATGCCATTCCTCACCACCTTAATGCATAATCCTTAAAGCTTCCACTGACTTTCATACTCATGCTTTGTAGAAACTGGCGATCTAGAGCCAGGTCTATAACATACTTGTATTGCCCTAGGAATGCTTTGGCCAAATCAACCCACAATCGAATCTGCTCTCGACTTAATCTGTTGTACCATACCGTAGCAGGTCCAACCAGGCTATCATGGAAAAAGTGGATTAACAGTTTATCATCGTTCAAGTGTCCTTCCATTTTTCTACAGGACATTGCCAAATGGATTTTAGAACAGCTAGAACTGTCATACTTCTCAAAATTGGGAACCTTGAATTTAGGCGGAATAACCAGATCGGGGACTAAGCAGAATTCTTTTGCATCAAATCTGGAATCATCGACTCATTTTCTTTCCCCGATCTTTTACTCAAGCCTTACATATTTATCTTCAAACTACTCGAGTCTTGATCCTGAGATGATAGGCTTCACAGAACCTACCCCTACATTCGGGTTCGATACCCCGGGTTAAATTGTTAAGCATGGAATAGCAATGTGGTTCTTCATATTTTGTTGAGGCTTGGTCATTCGTTCTTGCAACCTTTCCTAAGCTTGTTCAATTCTTTTCATGTATTCATCCATGATAGCAGATTTCTATACTTTCACTTATTCCCAGATTTCTGCCATTGAAATCCCGACCGCTTTAGATCATAAATGTTAATGCAATGCTATTGAATGATAATGTTATGTTAAATATGAAATGTATGAATGTATAAATTCAGGAGGTATTGATTCTAACAGCGATTATCATAGAACAACTTTCATTGAAATAAAAGGATTTTGTACATTAGATATCAGATACTACAAATATTGGTGAGCTCTAACTCCTAACTTCCTCTAAGAGCCAAGTCAGCTTTCCTCTATGATCTAATACTAGTTCAATATTCTGACTCAGTGCCATTGCTACATCAGTCAGGTCTGCCACTTGTTGAGCCACTTCTCGTGCTTGAGTAACATCTTTCATGTCATTGTCTCAGTCCCGTATCTTCATTCTTGATCTCTAAAATTGAACATGCCACTTCTCCTCACTTTCTTGACAGTCTTTCTTGACATCATCAGCAAGATCTTTGTAGATCAGTGTAAGATTGTGGTATTCATCTACCTTCTTCTTTAGTGCTTCATTTTTAGCTTGACCGTCATTCAACTTGATAACAGTATCCTCATACATCTGCACGTACATTTTTACTATCTCTCGTTTAGCTTTGCTAACCCTTATATCATTCATAACAGTATTATGTTGTATTTCTATTGCCTATAGATCACACGAGAGCGTGTTGACTCAATTTTCATTTGCCTTACAGTTTATTTTCCAGTATTCGGCTTCACGCTTTAGTTCTTTAATTCTTTTCTTCGATTGTTCTAAAGTCACACCCAAACCAGCATTCTTGAGCATTGAACAAATTTCTTGATGACTGGATTGCAAAATTTTTAGCTCCTTGTTCAAACCGTCTCTCTCTTGCCTTAACTTGCCATTTGAACCTCATATTTGAACTAGCACCTCTTTCCTGGGTGTTTTTGTTTTGAGTCTCACATTCAACCGTTGAACCAAACTGGCTTTCTGTTTCAAATTTCCATTTTCCATGCTTCAAAAGAACTTGGACTCGACGTTTGAAGGTGATACAATTTTCAATAGAATAATCTTGAGTTCCATCATGAAATTCACATCGAACCTTAGCATCATACCATTTTGGATACGGAGGTTGCAAAGGTGTGACAAATTGTGGGGTCACCAATCGGACTTTCAGCAATTGAGGTGTTTTAGAGTTAATTCTGACAAAATGAAATTTGTGATCTCTTGTCTTCTGACAATCTACGAAATAGGTACTGAAGCTCGAACCATGGCTCAAACACTTGATTAATTATGCTGGACTTGAATCTTCTTTCATTTTTTCATCTCTAGATGTTTTATTAATTGCCAAGCCTTTAGAAAATTTGGGTTTTCCATCTTCAAAACTCAATAAGCCTACCCTAAAAAGATTTTTGACCTTATTCTTCGCGCAATTCTCAGTAGTATGGTCTGAACTTCCCTGATAATAGCCACATACTACCTCATAATCATCGGGATAAGAAAACATTTTGGACTTGGACGAAACTCGGACCGCAAGGTTCTTCTCTAGAAGTACATAAAGTAGCTTCGTATATGACGCTATAATTGGATTAAAATATCCTCTATTATCTTCCACTTGGGCTTCTTCCTGGCGAATTGTAACGGTGCTCGGACCTGGTCATTTATACATGTTCTGGTTTTTGTTTGGTTCTTTGTGCTCAGTATGCCCATTTTCTTTGGTCATAGCCATCATCATAGTCATCATTTCAGTCATTTGTCTTTTTAGTTCTTGCATCTCATTTTGTCAGCATCAACACTAACACAATCGGATGTACAGCACTTGGATGAACTACCCTTCATTTCTTCTGTCACTTGTCCCAAACACTGCTTCATATTTGTAGTCTCCTCTATCGGATTACGATTCCCCTTATCTCTCATGATCGTCTTGTAATGATAAACACTCTTGAATTAATACCTCTATGTAATGAAGATGTTGTGCAAAAATACAAAACAAAAACAAAAAAAAAACACAAAAGAAACGAGTGTGTATGGTAAACTAATTATGTAAGCAAAAATTAAATTGCTGATAAAAAGAACAATTTAAAATAAGCCAATAAAATAACCAGATAAGAGTATTTAAATCGGTAGCCCCCTGTCCTAGGTCACTGTTTGGCTCTAGTGGGGTGGGTTTCTAAATAACAGCAAGCGGGTTTTGTTATAGACTCTAGGTTCCTGAACTGTCGTTACTGTCTACTGCGACAGCAAGACATCGATTTGGTAGTATAGGTCCATTATAACGGAGACATGGGCCCTACGGTGCATAAGATTAGTATACCAGAAGAAGAAAAAATTCCAAACTCAGAGGTGGAAAGCCTCATGTCGGATCATGTCTTTCTCCCGCTTAAGGGTGAAAAGCCCGAGTCGAGGGCTTATGCATGAATGATAGATATATCATACACAAAAGCTACCTCCATTTTTCCTAAAACCTCATCCAACAATTCATGGAAAAAATCAAATTCAAACTATTGCCCAAAATGCCACGTGAAATTAATTAATTAGGCCTGACTCTCAATTTTTAGTACCAAGCGGAGTCGCCAAGCTGTTGCGACCATTTTTAAAACTGAGTGTAGAAAATAGCCTGACAGTTGGTTCATTTTGAAAATGAGGATTTTTTTCCCATTTTGATTTATTTAATCTTGAAATTAGGTTTTTCGTATTAAATCAAATTTTCCTTTATTTATTCTTGAAAATCAATTTGGAGCCGCCTCCGGTCACTTTGGTAGGCCGAACACCGTAAAAGCAACCAGAGATTTATTTCTTTAAAATTAGGGTTCGGGAGTCCGTTACGTGTGGGGAAGGATTAATATCCCCGCAAACGCCCGTTATCGATACCTTATTAATTCCACGTGGCATTCTGGCATTTCGAACAGTAATTTGAATTTAATTCAATCCTTAATATTTAACTAAATTTTCATTCTGATTGGAAGTATCCTTTTGTAAGAAAATACATTTTTAGCGAGTATAAGTTTTGAAACATCTAGTTACTTTAGGATACTTCAATTCACATTCAAAAACGTATCTCAACACAAAAGGATTTTTAATGCATATCCAATTATTTTCTTGTCAATTTTAAGTTCAAACCAAATTAGGGCTTCAGTTGATTGAATTAATTAAAGAATCTATAAGCATTATCGAATTTAGGGTTTATGTGATAACACCCTAATGCTTGGGCACTATCCATATTAAGCCCTAAATCAATAATATTCCTCATTATTTAATGATTCTAACTATTTAAACCTAATCCTAATTTAATTTTTATTAAATTAACTATGTGTGATTACAATGTTCTAAGTTCAAATGAAATATTAAATGTTCTACTAAAAAACCTCCTTGATTAATATCTCATTACAATGAGACACTAATCAACTCAAGACTCTAAAGTTTCCATTTAATAATCATTTATTTTCTAAAATTATCTCACTTATTTGAGTTATTTAAATTAATTAAAGAACCTAAATTTAAAGGCTTTAATTATTAAAACTAAGTGAATAGGTCATCTAAATAAATATCCTATATGCCCATTTAAAATATGCAAACATACATATAATTTAAACAATTAAAATAAACAGGGGTTAAATTGAACGAAAATGAAAACTGGAGAGCCAAATTATGAAGAAAAAGGTGACCAATCATTAAAATCCAAGAACCAATGTACAAGAAGCATGAAAGAAGGGCGCGGGCCTACCGGGGAATTGCGGGGTGAAATGGGGATTCGCGAGCCTGTAGGCCCGCAAGCAGTTCCTATATAAAGGCATAATTAGATATCAATTTCTCTTTTTTTCTCATTTTTTAAAATTCCCCTCTCTCTTCGTTCTCGCTCTCTCAAAACTCTCTTAACACAAATGTCCTAAACCCAAAATCTTCAAGCCAAGCGGATCAAAAACTATAGTTTTTAGTTGAGTGTTCATCATGTTCATCCCCTTTTGGATGAACACTCATAATTCCGGCCAACGAACACCCTTAACTCTGCTGCTCAATCTTCCTTCGCCCCTCACCGACCACCATTGGTTGTTCGTCGGCCGCTACCTTAGAAATTCAGTCACCCTTAACCTTGCTTCGGCTGCCGTGATGTGATTTTTAGCCTTTGTCGAGGGATTTTCAGCCACCGTCAATTAGATCTGAAAACCCTAAAAATCCAATTTCAATTCTGACTTCCCTAGATCTATTCCCGGCTCGACTGAGCCACCCATCTCTGACCGTTCCTAAGCCTAATCTACTCGTTCCCAACCCTCTTCGACTTCACCTTTGCCTCAAAAAACCCTTGAACTACACTGGCCTCCTTAAAGATGAGTCATCGATCTCTCTTTTCATTTTCAGTTTATGTTTCGAATATAAACTAACATTTTCCTTTATTTTGCAGGAAATAAAAAATGAGAGAAGATTATACCTTCACTGCCGTTCAGATAAGGTTTTGGCGATCTCCGGTGACGTTTCGGCCTCTAGTGGCGGCTCTTCAGCGACCGCTTCTCTTCTCGACAGCGATTTGGGCTCTCGAGAACTCTAGATCCGATGACCGATTGGATTCCAAGATAATACTTTCCCTCTTCTTTATTATTATTTAATTATTGTAATTATTAGGGGTCATTATTAATGTCTGACACATTCTCTTTCATCTTATTTATAGGTGGGTAGACCATGACATAAGGGATGATGTCAACGGTGCCAGCTAATGGAAAAGAAAACCAAGATCCATGTGATAATGGTTTGGGCCAATGGGAAGCTGCCACATGTTTTAGTTTAGGCGGGAAAACTGATATTTTGGATTAAATGTGTGTTTGTTTAGGGGTTAAAATGGATAGGAAAGCTATTAAAAGAGATTTAGGCTTGTAATGGGCTTTTAGTTTTTGTAAAGGATTTTAGGTATTTATTATTATAAATGGACACTTGTTATATGTAAAATGGACTTATTTATTATGGGTTGTTAATGTCTATTTATTTATTATTTTTTAAGTTTTATTTATAGGGAAAATATAGTATATATGGGTACCCGGACAAAATTAGGGTATTACATATTGGAAGAGGCAACACATGTGCATTTATCGTTACAATAGTCAAGATATTCTAAATATACACTTCATTCGAACAGATCTTTGTTGATTTGAAACAATTGTGCTATTGAATTTGATATTTTGAGGGTAAAATATTAGTTTTCAAAAATGTTTGGCATTTACTCTGATTTTGATTTTATTCCAAACATTAGCTTTTAAAAATGTTTGGCATTTTTCTCCAAATTTTGATTTATCATTTTCTCCAAATATCAGTTTGGCATTTTTTCTTCAAATCTTGATTTTTTAAGATATTTCTAGTTTTTCTTCCAAACATTAGTTTTCAAAATGTTTGGCATTCTTTCCAAGTTTTATTTTCAAAACGACTGCCATTTTTTCAAAAGAATTGCATTTTTGCATCACTTTACAATGAGAATTAAAGCATAGGGACCAAGAGTTGATTCCCACCGAGATGTTGCAAAAAGATTAAATTTAAGGATAAGTTCAGGGAGTGAATGCATTTTGCTCACCTCGGTGTTGAAATAAATAGGGACTCAGCATGTTGGGTCAAAAATAAGGAAAATAGTTGAGCCCAAGATTGAATGGGGCAATGTAGAACAAAGAGAATGATGAGAGTCCATACGTGAGAATAGTAAAGGGCTTAGAATAAGAATTTGCAAAAATGGGTAATAACCCTGAAGAAGAAGAAGAAAAAGAGTTGTTCGCACAAAAAAGAAGCGCGAGTCAAATGCGAGATAGAGATTCAATAAATGGAAATGAAGATTGAGGAGCATAGTGCAGAGATATGGAGTGAATAAATCCAAAGAATGACCTTTCAAAGAATAGAATTTCAAAATAGATTTGAAAAAAGAAAGAAGAAAAAAATAGAGAGAGGAAAGAATAAAAAGAGAGAAAGAAAAGAAAAGAGAAAAGAAAAGAAAGAAAGAAAAAGTGTTACAATGCATGCATCATATAGATATCTCTATGTTAAGGGATGCTAATTCAGAAATATTTTTGAAGATTACCGAAGATTTTAATTTGCAGCTTCATGTTGAAGAGATAGATCTCATCGAAGATTTTATATTGATAGCCATGTTGGTGTGAATCTAGATTAAGAGAGATTTCGGTAGCCATGATGGTGTGAGTCTATTTCTTAAGTCCTTCGGGCCATCAGTAAGACCTCTGGGTATGATGTCAACCTTAATTTGATGCCAAGACGGGTAGAAATTGGTGCATTATTTTAAGGGATTTTTGGTAGCCGTGTTGGCGTGAATCTATTTCTTAAGTCTTTCGGGCCATCAGTAAGACCTCTAGGTATGATGCCAACCTTAATTTGATGCCAAGACGGGTAGAAATCAGAGCATCGTTTTAAGGGGTTTTGGTAGCCATGTTGGCGTGAATCTATTTCTTAAGTCCTACGGGCCATCAGTAAGACCTCTGGGCATGATGTCAACCTCAATTTGATGCCAAGACGGGTAGAAACCAGGGTATTATTTTAAGGGGTTTTGGTAGCCATGTTGGCGTGAATCCATTTCTTAAGTTCTTCAGGCCATCACCTTTAATGGACTTCTTTTCATGCCAGCGCGATCAGAAATCGGGACATTCTGGTAGTCTCAAAGCGAGATGCCATTAAAAAATCATCATCGAGGTTTTTAATCCTTTCATAAGGACGTTTTGCTTAAAACCATTATTCCTTAATTGTATCCTTCCATAAGGATGTTTTTCTTGAAATCAAATTTCTATATTAATCCTTCCGTTATGATTTTTTGCTTAAAACAATTTCTCAACTTAATCCCTTCATAAGGATGTTTTGCTTAAAATTAAACTCTTTAATTTAATCATTTCATAAGGATATTTTTCTTAAAATCAAATTCCATAATTTAATCCTTCCATAAGAATATTTTTCTTAAAATCAAATTCCTTAATTTATCCTTCTATAAGGATGTTTTGCTTAAAACAAATTTCTTAATTTAATCCTTTCATAAGGATATTTTTCTTAAAATCAAATTTTATAATTTAATCCTTCCATAAGGATATTTTTTTTAAAAATCAAATTCTTTAATTTATCATCCTATAAGGATGTTTTGCTAAAAACAAATTTCTTAATTTAATCATTCTATAAGGATATTTTTTAAAATTAAATTCCTTAATTTAATCATTCTATAGGGATATTTTTCTTAAAATAAAATTCCTTAATTTTATCCTTCCATATGGATGTTTTGCTTAAAATAAATTCCTTTACTTAATCCTTCCATAAGGATATTTTTCTTAAAATCAAACTCCTTAATTTTACCAATATTTTTCTTAAAATCAAATTCCTTAATTTTACCCTTCTATAATGATGTTTTGCTTAAAACAATTTTTTTAATCATTCCATAAGGATGTTTTTCTTGAAATCAAATTTCTTAATTTAATCTTTTCATAAAGATTTTTTTAAATCAATTCCTTAATTTGATTCTTTCATAAGGATTATTTTCTTAAAACAAAGTTCATAACTTGATCCTTTCATAAGGATGCTTTTTAAAAAGAAATCTTGAGTTTGATTCTTCCATAAGGATGTTTATTACAAAGTTTTTCAGTTTAATCCTTTCATGAGAATGCTTTTCTAGAAAACAAATTTCTTAGCTTAATCCTTTCATAATAATATTTTAAAAAAAGAAGAAAAAGAAAGGAGCTTTTAATGAGATCCTTTCATAAGGATATTTTTAATTCGATTCTTTCATAAAAACCCGTTTTCTTAAAAACATAATTCTTTAATTTGAGCATTCCTTAGTGGTGTTTTCTCAAAACGAAAGAATCTTTTAATTTTGTCCATCCGTAAGGATTTATTTTTCTAAAAATCAAAAGTCCTTAGTTTGGTCCTTTCATAAGAACATTATTTTTTAAAGTGAAAACTTTAATTTGATCTTCACAAGAGTTATCTTTTCTTAAAGATATTTTCCCTTAAAGCAATCCAATCTTTTCTCAGAGATGAACAATAAATTTGAAACTATCCACTACTGTTGAATATTTGAATTTTGTAGGTCCTATAGTTCCAAGAGGAAGATGGACATAACTTCTTGATGCCAAGACAGTCAGAAATTGGGGCATCATCTTAAAGATTTCTAGTCTTCAGCCTTTTGGGAAGCAGTGGAAATTTTTCGGTATTCACGCCATAGGAAACGTGGTGTTATTTCTAAAGATAAATGTTCTATATAAGAAGAACCCGCATTTTCAAGACTTTAAAGTGAAAGGTCCTATAAAGGAAGAACTCGTAACTTCAAGATTTCAGAGCAAAAGGTTCTATATAGGAGGAACTCATAGCCCCAAAACTTCAAAGCGAGGAGTTTTATATAGGAAAAACTCGTAACTTCAAGATTTTAAGGTGAAAAGTTCTATATGGGAAGAACTTGTAACTCGAAGAATCCAACCAAAGAAAGCTAAAGGTTCTATATAGGAAGAACTTGCAGCTCCAAGGCTTCAGATAGAGGAAGAGTAAACCAATTTCTTATAGGAGAGACTCGTGGCTCCGATTCTCCATACAGAGAACTGAGACAAAAATGAGTGCTTATGATCTTTGTTTTGTTTTCGTTTCACAAGAACAAACAAAGAGGGACAACTGTAATCACTCATTTTTGTTTGAATATAGTATTATTATATCTATTATTATAATAAAATAATAATAAAAAAGAAAAGCAAATTAAAAAAATCAAAAAAATGGGAAAAGAGTGGACGCATGGCGTCCACGTCACCCTCCCCTTTTTGTTTTGCCTATAAAAGGCGGGGGAGGCAGCCAAGAGGGGAGCCACAATGAAGGATAGCGGGCAGTGCCCCTTTGAAAGCTTGAGAGCAGTGCTCTCACCGGGGAATTTATATTCCCCTCATGGTTCGATCAATCATTCGATTGGAAGTCCTTTCGAGGTTCGATCAGGTTGGTTTTTGGATTATAGTTAGATGATGTGAAGATCTTGGTGGTGGTCGGTCGAAGTTCTTCATTCGAGCTTCTAGTAGGGTAAACTTTGATCTTTATCTTTGTATTTATTTTAATGTTGGTTTAGATATAGGGTAATATATATATATATATATATATATGTGTGTGTGTGTGTGTGTGTGTGTTTTTTAAATTATTGTTATGTTTCTATAATAAATGTATTTTGTATGTCATGTTCGTATGTGTATTTTAAGTTGTATGAATTAATTATATGAATAAAATATATTTATATATACTTTTGCTATTAGAATTCTATATTTATGTTTATGCTTCCGTTTATGCATATTAATTGTTCATGCATATATTCATCACATATAGTTTAGGTCTTATTATTCCGGTATCCAAGTGGGAGTGTCATCCCGGTTTCCGGGTGTCATCTTCTTAGGTACCGTGAATAATGGGGCATTTTATTTTTTATCATGCATGCATACATTTTTAGGGATTAAATTTTAAATTAAACTAAATTTTAGATTTTCTTTGCATTTACGATACGAACCCTTAGATACCAATTTTGGGCGTTGTGAGGGTGCTAATCCTTCCCCACACGTAACCGACTCTCGAGCCCTTTTTAAATCTCTGGTTTACTTTTTTCGGTGTTCGGTCTACTTTATTCAAGTAACTGGTGACGACTTCAAATTTATTTCAAATACGAGTTTTTCAAGAATTCCCCTTATATGCCATCTTTTAATTAAAAAGAAGTTTTCTAAATAAACCCCGAATTTTTTAATCGCTACATCTATTCATCGGTTCTACTTGTAGAACTTTCAGAGAGTTTTTAATGGGCTCCAACTTAATTGATTTTTATGTTACAAACGCATAAAAATACAACTCGGCAATGTTGTTGCAAAAATGTTTTTCGATTTTTTTCAACAACCTTTAAAGTAAGGGGTTAATACTCTTAGTTGACATCTTCTCTTAAATAAGAATTGTTCAAAAAAAAAATTCCTATACTTCAACTTGATCAAATCTTATATCGTTTGTTCGAGTTAAGAGAAACAAGTATATCAACTTCAAATTCATTAAACGAAACAACAAACATAATGACATATGGTTTGATAAATTACACGGCTTGGTTAATACTTCCATGATAATTTACAAAACAATCCCTCTAACCATTCAAATAAATAACTCTTAAGAAAAATCTTGTTTACCTTCTTTATTTCCATGTAACATCATGATTTTGTACTAACCTATTAAGACTCTTCCCATTTTTAAATATACAAAGAGTTTAAGAAAATGTTATAAATGTTCTATTATTAAATAAATAACAAAAAAAATCCCTTTTTATTCTCATATTTTATAACTATCATAATTTATTTATTTTTCTCTGTGGATAAGGTTTTAATATATTATTAAAAATAAATTTGAATGACTTCAAATTTTGGTGATGTATTATTATCTTAATAAATGATATAGTATAAAATTATACATTGTATTAAACGAGTTTTTTTCCTGCCTTTTTTCTGGGTAAAATGTTTTGGGTTTTTCTTGATAATCAAGATTCAAGAATGCCAAAAAGACACGTTAAATATTTCGTTTCCTTTCCTTTTCTTCCCTTCCCTTCCCTTCCCTCAATTCAAGAGCTTCGCTTGATTTGATTTTCAACGCGACGCCATGCAGAGCTTTATGAAGATGAAGAAGAAAAAAAATATCCGAATTATATACACCGATCCTTACGCTACAGATTCATCCACTGATGAAGATGAAGAAGAACAAGAGAACAGAACCAAGAACCGAATTCTGGGATTCAAGCGATTTGTCAAGGAGATTACTTGTTATGCGGTTCCCTTCGATTCGTCGAAAACCGACGGCAAAAGTCTTCAAAAATCTTGCACCAAAGGTGTTCGACGAAGGCCTTGGGGCAAATTTGCTGCCGAAATTAGAGATCCTTTCACGAAGAAACGTATATGGCTTGGTACTTTCGACACTGCAGAGGAAGCTTCTGCTACTATTCGGGCCAAGGAACGTGACTTCGAGGCGATGAAGGCGGCCTTGGATACTATGAACTTATCGGTTGCTCGGTCGTCTCCTTTGTCGATGCTCGATGATTGGGCCAATGTCGTTGAAGTGGAAGACAACAATGAAGAGAAATCAATGTACGTAGTGAAGAAAGCTGTGAAAGAATACAAATTTGTTCAAGAATGCAAAACTACTGTCGACAAAGAGGTAGCATCCGTTAAAGATTTGTGGAAGGACAAGGCATCGGTTATGGTGTTGTGGGAATCGCCGTCAGCTTCGGATTCGTGGGATGATCTCTTCGGACCGTGTGGTCTCGAGAATCACATGCTGAATCTTCATGACAACCTTTCGTTGAACGACGCCGTCGTCGACCACCTCCCGGAGGATGCTAAGTTGATTGAGTTGCCTGACATGATAATAGACAATGAGGATATTGCTTGGGTGGATGAAATATAACATGGGAAGTGAAGTAAATTTTGCACATACCAGGGATTGGCCTAAGTTGTTTCTCTATAGAGCTTGTTATCAACATCATTGCATTTAATTTGTTTTCATGTATACATATATATGTGTTTTATTCGTCGAACAATCTTAAAAGAGTGTAAAATTAAATAATTTAGTGTTTAGGATTAAAATTGTATACACCTTTCCTTCCATACGAGCCAGCAGGCACGAGCAATTGAAACCAGCAATTTAATTCTATCTTCCTTATTCAGCTTTCTACATATACTTTTGCAAAATCTACATTAGTGTTTCATTATTTTCTTCATTAGCTGTAAGGGAAAAAAAGAGAAACGTCTACAAAATAAATATGAGACAAATTAGACAATACTTACAAATTTTAATCTCTGTTGAAGTTTTTTTCCTAGATAAAAAGTTGGATTTTATTAAAAGTAAATATACTACAATAAAAAGACACACTCTAATTATAAAAAAAATCAATTGATGGCTGGTTGGTTAGAGCTGCTCCCCTGCTCTACCCCTCTCCCCTTAAGTCTCTTTAGGTAGAATCAATTTTACGATGTCAACTAGTGACGGATTTAAAAATATTTTTAAAAATAGGTATACACAACATGTCAAAATTTTAGTGTGAACACAAATCATAAATATAAAAAATGATTAATTCATAAAAATTAAAAAATTAAAGACAAATGTGTAAAATTTAAAAAGTTCAGAGTGGGCACTAACCCACCCTACAATCCACATAGATCCGCCAGTAATGCCAACTCAATATATATAGTATTTATTTGACAAAAAATATCTATAGATTTTAGGGTTAGTCGTTTTTCTTTTCCTCTTTATGACTGTCATTTTTAACTATTTTTTTTCTGCCGCTGGTTATCGACGTTGGTTATCTTTTTTATTTCCTTTATTTTTTTTATTTTCTTTCTTTATTTTTGTTACCAATATGAATTTCTTCTGTTTTGAATTTTTCTTTTCACATATCTTATTGCATTTTGTTTCGTATAGTTTTGAAGCACGAATTTTTGTTTATCTTACGACACGTTTCTCATCTATCTTTGTGATAGCTTAGCATTCATATGATGATCATCACGACGTACGTCCCTAATCAGAAAAGGTCAGCAGCCTCATGTGGTTAAATTATTTTGCGATAATTTGTTGATGTTTACAGATCTATTAACAAAACAATCTACAAGATTGATTTTGTTGGTCACCCCTTTACATCACTATTTAAGCGCCCAATATTATAAATACAAAAATACTTGTTTGTTGAATTTTCATGTTCTATTTTTTATTAATGTTTATGATTTCTTGATGAACATAATCACCAAAATTTGTTTAATACTTTATATTTTATTTTTACAGTAATTATATTATGCACTGGCGGAGAAATTTTTTGTTTCTACAAATGCACTAATTTTAGTGGTTAGAAATTCAATTTAGGGTTCATAGTTTAGGTGTTTATGTTTATGTGTTTAGAATTTAGGTATTGTGATTTGAATTTAGGGTTTAAGGTTAGAATTTAGGATTTATAGATTAAAACCTAAATCCCTAACATATTAGCCTAAAACTTAAACTCTAACCTTTAAACCCTAAATTCTAATCACAATCCATAGATTCTAAATTTCTAAACCTAAATTCTTAAACTTTAAACCTATACTAAATCTTTAATCCCTAAAATTAGGGCACTTGTGAAAACAAAAGGTTGTAAATAACATGTTTTTTTCTTCTAAAATATATTTATAAAGCATATATGTCATTTTTCCAATAAACTTGAAAATACTATTAAAAAGGTGTATTTGAAAAGCCACTTAGTAATTAGATGATTTAATGTAATTGTTTGTAATTATACATGTACAATGAAAAACGGATGAGACTCGAGCTCAATCATTTTACCTGTAAAGTGTGTGCGCCTTGTCAAATGGTTGAAAATATGTATGAACAAATACTATCATGTTTAAGGAATTAAAATTCTATTTTATTTCTTTTTAACAAAATAAATCATTTTCCTTCTCTGTTTTTTTAATTATACCTGTTTTTTCACTAACATGGTAAAATGTTAATCAAATTTAATAAATTTTAACGGCTATTAAAAGCTTTCTAAATTTAGTTTTTGTTTTCTTGAAAGTTTTTGGATTTTTGTTTATAATCTAGACCGCCTTTAATGAATTTTGAAAGTTTTTGATATTTCTTGACAATCAAGACTGTCAAAAAGATACCATAAATATTTTTGTTTCCTTTTATTCCCTTCCCGTTCCTCAATTTTAATCAACTTATATTCAACGAACGAAGAGCTCTGCCTTTCGATTCTCAACACAATGAGATTTCATGCAAGTTCCTGAGCGAAAGGCTTGTGTTTGAGTGAAAGAAAAACCATGAAGCGAAGTTCGAGTTTTCCGAAGAAGGTCCGAATAATATATAGTGATCCTTATGCTACGGATTCGTCGACTGACGAAGAGGGAGAAGGGATGAACAACACTAAGATTCGATCTTCGGGTATCAAACGATTTGTCAAGGACATTACTTGTTCGGATGTTCCCATTGATTCTTTGGAAATCGATGGCAAACGACATCGAAAATCTTGCACCGTGACCACGGGAGTTCGACGAAGACCTTGGGGCAAATTCGCTGCCGAAATTAGAGATCCTTTCAGCAAAAAACGTCAATGGCTTGGCACTTACGGCACTATAGAGGAAGCAGCAGCTGCTTATCAGAGCAAGAAACGTGAGTATGAGATGAAGGCGGCTGAGGTGAAAAAGAAGTCGCCGTCAGTTCCGACGTCTCCTTTATCGGTGCTCGATGTTTCGGTCAATGCCATTGAAGTGGAAGCGAACAATGAGAAGGAAACATCGGAAGATCAGTACGTAGTGAAGAAAGTTGTGAAAGAGTATAAACTTGTACAAGAAAGGAAAACTACCGTCTACAAAGAGGTATCCTTTAAAGATTTGTGGAATGATGAGGCACCAATTATGGAGTCATGGGAACCTCCATCGGCTTCGGATTCATGGGATGAGCTCTTCGGACGATGCGGTCTCGAGAATTATACATTGAATCTTGATCACCATCTTTCGTTGAACGACAATGGTGCCGGCAGCTGGCCGGGGAATGGTACGTTGACTGATTTGCCTGACATGAAAATAGAGAATGAGGACATGGCTTGGGTAGATGAAATTCTAACATGAAAGTGAAGTTCAATTTTGTAGATAGGAGGTATTTTTGAATTTAGATTTCACAGTGGTGAATGGATATTCTTTTATCAATAAATTTCGTTTCGTTTATCTCAATGTTGGAGTTGAAAATTCCCAAGATTAATTCCGAATTCTAACCTTTGAGATGTTCTTAAAATCAAGAACATCATATCAATAAATACAACACTAAATGTAATACCAGAAAGATGCAAAGGGAATTTCAAAGTTAAATTCTTGTTGTTAGAACATAATATCATTTAATTAGTATTTGAACATCTTCAGGAAAAAAAATACGAAAAAATACGATGTTTACATGCACTATCATAACTATTCACATCAAGTATTTCTCAAATTCACTAAATTAATCAAAAACTTCAAAGATAAAGTGTAATTTCACAAATTGATTTATTTTCAAAATCTTTATAAAATACTCTCTCAAGAAATAAATACAAATAAACAAATTAAGTATAAATCATCATTGATTAGAATGTTTGCAAATTTAAACTCACCTTAAAACACTTGAATAAAATTACAATGGAAGCTTGTTCTTACAAGAAAAATGAAGAAATAAAACTTGAAAACATCTTAAAGGTTGGTTTTTTTTGTTGTCTTGTGCTCCAATATATTTTTGAAGCTTATATTTATAGTCTCTTGTTGAATTCTAATCGTTTGGATAATTGGGAAACTTAATAGAGTCGTTAGAGACAATTTTCCCGCCTTAAATGTTGTCTAAACAACTTCGATACCGGTACTTTCAATTTGGTATCGATGCCCCTACATTAAATGCAAAAATAACCGTTTTGAAACCTAAATGAGTATCGACCCTTCAGAAAGAGTATCAATACTCGTACTTTAATATCAATACTAAATTAGCAATATCAATACTAAATTAACATTCAATGTTTTAAAAAATAATTTTAAAACTTTATCAATATTGATACTCGAATGAATAGCAATATCAGTACTCAAACTAAAAATATAGAACTTTTGTTCTTGAAGTATCAGTACTATATGAACTAATATCGACATTGTTCATATAGTGCCGGTACTCAAAAGTGAGTATCAATACTAAAAGAGCTTAGTTTGTTTTAAGTTCAAAATGACTTAGAAAAATTGATTTTAGGGAACAACCTGAGTTGGTGTTTAAACTTTATGTGGTAGAGAAATTTTTAAAACTTAATTTAAGGGTAAAACTTTGATACACAGGCTGTGTACACTATAAAAACACAAATACTAAATTTTCAACCCTAACTCTAAAAAATTAAACCCTAAACCTTAAACCCTATACACTAAATTATAAACACTAACCTTGAATTCTAAACCCTACAACCTAAACCCCTAAACCTTAAACCCTAAACTAAAACCCTAACCCCTAAAACTAAAAGGCACGTGTAAACTAAAGTTTGCACGGCATGTGTATCAAAGTTTTTTCCTTAATTTAAACAACCTAAAATTTATTCAAATTCTTGTTTAACTTTTATATCAAACTCAAAAATATGTTTTTCAATGCATACTTATTAAACCATGGATATCTTGTCGAAGTACATGAAAATGATGCATTCCTTTGCTGCCCAAATTTGGATACCTGCAAAGTCCAAGCAAAATATTAATTCTTGACTTCCAAGTAGTTGAAACTAACGTTAGTGTTTAAAAAACCGGGGTACGAGGTCAAACTGATTAGTCCTCTGGTTCGATCAATTAATTCGATTAACATAATTTATTCATAAAATTTGCAGGTTTCTTAAGCTTGTACGGTTGACCTTGAAAGATCATTTCAAAATCCTTAAACCCCTATCCAACCTACCCAAAAGCAAATAACTAAATAGACCTCAGATATTATGTGTTAAACGAGTCGGGATCTGTACCATTAGTAACCTCCAGCTGAATAAAACCCTTAATTTCCTGCAAAGGTTCATGCTTAATACACATATTACAAGAGCAAACTTCTCAATAAATCTACAAATCAGGTAGCTTTTTCCAAGTTAGCCAGTTGAAGCTCTTCCCTTTTCGGTATAGATCCAATAACATAACACTGTTCCAATGATTTCCAAAGTGTTTACCACACAACAAGTTTGAACTATGCTATTCCCAAGTCCCAAGGCCAACAACATCCAAGTTATGACCTCATGTTTGTCCCCCCGAATCGACTTCCACAAACTATCAATAATTTCATCTGAAAGGCGTACTTATAGCCACCTGATTCAATTAATTGTTTCACTTTTTTTTCCCTAATAGAGTCTAAAAATTCAACCAAAGAGTTCCACGAACAACAATAAAAGCAAGAAACAATTTCATCGAATCAAGTAACAGTAAAACGGAATGTACAATAAATAGTGTAAAGAACCAATTAAGGTCTGAGATAACCTTTCATAAACCAATACAGTCACTCATTCTGATTCAACCTCCTCAACCTTAGGAGTTTGGACCTGAAACCGAAATGATCAAACAAAAAATTAATACAGTGCAACCAGTCCCTCCTACAACATCAGTGGCTGAACTGCAAAGAAATAAGTAAACAGCAGTTCATCACTCAATATTTTTATTACTTTTACCACAAAAAGTGCTAAATGTAGAAATATAGATTCAGTTGACAAATATTATATATATATATATATATATATAGAGAGAGAGAGAGAGAGAGAGAGAGAAGTGAAAGCACACATTATATTACTCGAAAATATCAAATCTCTTTTAAAATAGGAAACAAGAATTGAGAAGCAAATAACAAAAGTAAAGATAAAATCCTAAAACTATACAAGAGTTTCACAAGGCACCTTTTTGAATTTAATTTTGCAAAATCAAAGTTTCAAGTATACAATTTGACTCGAGATCAAAAGTTCGTGCATATAATTGTAGCAAATCAAAGTTCGGATATCACATTATATATTATAAATTGGACCGAATTCGTATCTAATTCTGAGATTTATCCTAAAAGTAAGAACAAGAATCGAAGGAAGAAAAGGATGGGACCGTGGAGGGAGAGGTGGCGGCCGTCCTTGTCCCAACCGATGCCGCGGGTGGCTTCGAGGTACTGGCGGACGAGGTGGCGGCACTTCTGGAGATGGTTGACTCCTTCGATGCGGTAACACCGCCGGAGCTTGTCTCAGAGGATCTTAGCCTTCTCTATGTGGATCCATTTCTGTCGAACTATATGTTCCCTCATATGTCAACAGCCGGCCTAGTTATATTTTCTCTCTTTTGCGAGCAGATGCAGCAGGAAATCGATGGATGTGCTGGGGTGTACCATTACCTGTTAACCGTTCAATTACCGTTTAAGTAGTTAATCGATTATTTGATATAGTTATTCAATTAACCACGGATTGTTTACATTTAATATTATAAATGATGTATATATCATTCCTAATTTTAATTAAAATATTAAAAATTTAAATAAAGTATTCCATATTTATAATATTAGACACGGCATAAACATAAGTAATAATAAAGGAAATTAGTAACTCAGCGTACTTCATAATTTAGTAAATAATCATTAAAAATAAATTTTTGATTTGGTTCTTTCAATTATAATTTCACCAATAATTGTTGTCGTCTTATTTAACTATTGATCTTATCGATATAATTATTGTATCGTTTTGACCAAATTTTCTTGGCCCAATCACCTATCATTACGTATGCATATTGATTGAGAGGATGGTGGTGCCCCGATTTGGTGATATAGACGCCAATATAATAGCTTTTTGGTATTAGCCCACACTTCAAAAAGCAACCTTCCCCACTTCCCACCCTTCTCGCCCTAAACTACAACAAATCCATACCCCCGTTTCTTATTTCCCCAATCAAATCATTAATAAAACCATAAACAAAATGATAAGAGATGCCACTTACCTCTCAAGTCCAATTACTTTGGAAATGTTCAAGTTAAATTCAAAGGATATATAATCTCCGCCCCTTGGGTCGGTTCAAATCTCAACATTGTAATACTATTTAATTAAATATTATTGTAATATCCGTTTAAAAAATATTATTATAATACTATTTAATTCAAAAATATAATCTTCTATATAACAGTTGAGATTTACAATTCGGGAAGGTACAAACGGTTAAAAAATTATATAATTATCTAAAAAGATTAATTAAAACATTAAAACTCTGCCTAACCTAGATGTAGAGTAAAAAGTAGAATAAAAGAGTGCTTTAAAAGACACGTGAAGCAAATAAAACAAAATAAAATGATAACCTTTATTTCCTTCAAATTACAATTACATAGGAAGGAACAAGGATTTAGAGCCATTGATCAAACATTAAACTATATTACAAAGAAAGTCTCTCTAATCCTCTCTTCAAAAATAAAAAGGAACCCTAGCAAGAGCAAGAAACCACGTCGTTTTCAATCCCGCTAGAAAATTCTTATGCAAGGAAAATCCCCACCCCAGAAAATCAAAAACCCAACAAACACCCATTTTTTAAAATTTGTCTGATATTTACAATCCAAACACTAACGAGTTTTAATTCCAGTAATTTATCATCTCCCTCTTTCTGCTGATTTCTCGTATCAAAATTTTGTTACAATTTAAGCCACGGCCGAGATGCTGCGATTGCGGTTATCTCGGTTGAGACAATCGAAACCCTCGATGCGTACCGCCGCCGGTGTCTGCCCGAATTTCACCCTCACGCATCCTCCTCCCCTTGACGATGGTGAATAGGGCGGAGCCGGAGATGTTAGCTGCGCTATATCGCTGTTGAAACGGGCATCTTGGATCAAAGGGTTCGCCGACCTGCTCGGTGGGGATCCGCAGAAATACGGTGGCGAAGAAGCCATTTGGTTGATGGATTCTTCAACCCCATACCCTCCCTGTAAATCAATTAAAAGTCAAACTCAAATAAAAAGAGAAATTAAAGCCCAGAAAAAAAATTTAAAAAAACTGGGGGAAATTGAATTTACCTTGGAGAGTATTATATCGAGAAGATCTGTACCAACATCTGAATCCGCCATCTCACTCTTATAACTACAGATTTTAAATTTAAAAAAATTAGTAAAAAATGAAAAGAGGAATTAATCAAAAAATAAAAGGGAGGGGGATTACTTGGAAAGCCATCTGAAGGTACGGATTGGCTTAGGGCAAACCACAGAATCAAATCCTCTCTCTTCAAACCTTTCCATGGCTTTGGTGTTCATTTATACTCCTTTAATTTTATTTTTCCAGACAAATAAAAGATCTGAACACCAAAAAAGCCTGTCCAAGAACAAAATCCAAATCAAAAATGAGATCTAAACAGAGAAAATAACAAAAAAACACGAAAGAGAGAAAGATCTGGGTATTTTTCCAGACTAACCGAAGGATTTAAAGGAAGAGGGATTTGTGTGTAATCAGAGAAGGAGGAAGAGAGAGAACAAATATGGGTTTGAGATTTTGAGAGGAAAAGTTGCAGGAGAGATGTAAACAAAGGATTGGGCTGAGTATTCATAGATAGAAAGTGACGGAGGGTGGATTAGTGTGTGGGCGAACTGATACTGATTTGATGTGAGATCGATTGGTATTGGCCGTTTGATTTGAGTTGAACGAAAATGAAAGGTTGAAGATTGTTTTGCGGGAGAGTCAAAGTGTGGTTGGGATTTGGAGCGCAAATGGAATCTGATGAAAATTTCGATTCTGAGACACATCAAAAATATCAATCAATCAATCAATTTCTCTTTTCTTTTTTAATTCGGTGATTTGCATATTTTATCCGTCTGATGCATGCACGTTTCTTATTTTAATTATTTTCCTTAATAAAATTGATTGCTTTTGGTCAGAGAAATGAAGTTGTTTTTGAATGGCAAATGCTCCCCTTCCGTATAATATTTTTACTACAATTTACAAATTGGTCAAATTCCATCGTTAGTCGCTATATTATGTATAGATTTTATTTACAAATATTATGTATAGATTTAAACCTTGGTTTTCTAATCCGGACAATTTTAGTAACTATACTACATGGATTTAAGGTGATTAAATCGAATAATGAAGTTAAATTTCTAATTTACTTATAATATTAGGTCTGATAACAGAATTTAACTAATCAAATTAAATGACTATTATTTGAGACATGTTAAAATTTTAAAAATTGAAAAATACATGAACTAATAGAATTTTTTGACTTAATAAATTTATAAGTACAATTACAAACTAGAATTGGAGCAAGTAAATGAGTTTAATTACACTCAACGAGGTCCATTTCTTACCGTGGTTACTCAAATATTGTGTATATTTGTAAACAATCGGTTAGTTTAGTTGGATGAGGAACTAAATTACTTAAGTAACGTTACATGTTTGAATATTGACGTTGTGAATGAATCAACTTGGGTCGGTAGGGTTGTCTGATGTGATCTTACTCAAGCACCTACTCTTGTTCATCATTCTTTCATCTTATCTCACAAAGATGAAAGACAATGGAGTTTTTACTTACTCTTTACATTCCTATATGCCTTATGATATACATGTTATGATAGGAATGATGATCATTTATTTTAATCCTTTATTAAGGCATGCTACCCAAGTTACATGCCATATTATAATCACATCTTTATATTATATTTATATTTAGCTTTAAGAAGCTCACACATCTTTAATTTATGCTTTAATTACCTTATAAGTATGTTTGCATATGTTTTATATAATTTTCAGCTTATACACATCTAATTATATTGTTTACTCGACTTATATAGGGGCATGGGTGAAGGACACAATCACTGGTAGCTCCATTTAGCTCAAGAACGATCAATTCAGCTCGGATTGGCTCATGGAATCCAAAGGCAGCTCAAGGACCTATAGAAGCATGCAAATGAAGCTCACAAAGCTTAAGGACTAGCTCACCAAGCTAAAGGCAACTCAGAATAGCTCAAAAACAACTTCAACTTTGAGCTAAGAACTTCAGCTAGCTAGCTCAACTTAATCCAGCTCACCTAGCTCAATCAGCTCATCTTAGCTCCAGCTACCATCCCCAGCTCAACACCCGAAGGGCATGTGCCTTCCCCAAGTATCATGATGGGTCACCTGTTGGAGTATGCCCAAAGACCAATTATGAGATGGTTGTAAAAGACATACTTATTTTATCTTGTTTATTAATATAAAGCCATTATTATTATTTCAGTCTTATTCTGTGCATCTATAAATAAACTGAATTATAATAAAGTCCTTAGAATAATATAGTTATTCTTGAATGTCCTTAGTCGAGAATTATTGTGGGCATGGACAACAATAATGTATTAAGACTAATATGTAGTTGATTGGTGACAAAGTGTTGTCATCGACATGGAGATGTCAAAATCAATACATAAGTATGTGTTAGAGAAAGACATACTAGACTGACCCGCTATGAGCATGTTTCTTGGATTATTATGTGACAGCCACAACATTGCTCATAATGATAATAACATGTATGATCCTCAGACTTGAGATCACCATTATTTCGACATCGTGAGTGACACATTTTGATACGGTCAAACGTGTGTCGTAACTGACTACACTATAAAGACTGATATTGGATATGTCACAATCTATGTAGCGAAATATGATTGATCAAGATAGGATTTGTCCCTCCTACATACTAGGAGTAATATCATAGGTCACTTGATTGAGTGAGACTAGAAAATGCATGGCCATGCTCGAATAAATTGATATGGGATATCATAGTTATTCGTTTATAATAGTCTACTCAAAATATCAAGAAATATTAGATGGACTATACAAGTGTGACTAATCCATGACTTGTGTACGATCTAGATATGAGGACAAAATGATGAAATATATAAAAGAAGTTAATCACCGAAAAGGTTAAATTGAACCACGACTTCATATAACTTAGGTAGTAGTGATGTATTGCTAGATGCCACTCATTGCTTATAATATTTGAATTGTTCTAGATATTACTGTTAATGTTACATTAACCTACAAGGGTCACACCCTATGATTAAAACGAACAAATATCGATTAGATAACATGTGTAAAAACTTGTTGTGCACGAAATAAGTAAAAACCGAAATTATTATGATTATTGGAATTATAGATAATTTCGGTTATATATATTTTAATACTAGATAATTAATGTAATTATCAGATACTATTAAAATATATATCCCTAAAGAAATCTGATAGAAGTAGAATCAAATTCTACATATTTAATTATATTCGGATAAATATAATGTATATTTAAAGAATTTGAATTTAATTAGAATTAGGGTTTTAAATGCTATAAAAAGGCATAAGGTCTAGCAGCCATATGCATCATTTTCGAAAAACCTCTCTAATAGTTAGAGAAGAGAAAATATTATTCGTTTTATTTGGGTGGACTGTGTAGAGGTCGGAACGCTGTTGTGATGACTCAGATTCGATTTGGATTCTCCTACACTCTCTATGAATTTCCAGATTTATTGAGGTAACGTTTTATCCTTTATCACCTTGAATTCGTCCCTTGTACATGGATCACTGGTGAATTACGCTGGATAATTTTTTCGTTGCGCCATGGGGTGTACCGACGTTTCCTAACAGTGGTATTAGAGCCACTTATACAATACAAATTCGGACTTAAATACTTGGATGATGCTTTTGTATGAGATGCTCGTTTATAAGCTTGTTTATATGATGAAAATACTTGTGGATGAATCTAAATACTACTTTTTGTTGTTGCTAAGGATGATATATAAGTTCACATTGAAATGTAAGTTTTATTTTTTTTGCTTTATTTATTTATTTATACAATTATCTATTTATGGTTAATTTAGTTAACATTTATTAACACATAAACAAACATGTTCGTGAAAGAATAAACGAATACATTGGTGAACATTTAAACGAACACGTTCGTGAACACTTAAATGAACATGTTCGCGAACACTTAAACGAACACGTTCGTAAACACTTAAATGAACATGTTCGTGAACACTAAACAAATGAACATGAACACCTTCAAAAATAAATAAACGAACGCGAACATAATATTAAACGAGCACAAACCGAACATGAACACTTTTAAAAATAAACAAATGAACATGAATATAGTATTGTTCATTCAAGCTTGGTTCATTTACACCCCTAATTACATCTCTGTAGTAGGACAAGATGGATGATGAAATAAAACATGTCAATTGCTGAATGAATTTAACAATATTTGTCTATAGTGGGGAGCCCAATTTTTTATACTAAATTGTATAATGAATATTTTACATAATTGAATCCCTAATTTTTAATTCATTTGAGCTTTATTTCCTCACTTTTTGTTTAATTATACTTTGCCCCTGATTTTGATTATTGAGTCTGTCACTACTCCACTCTAATTACAATCTCTAACAAACACTTTTGGATCTATATGTGTTGGTAATATTACTGCAAAAGCAAATTGTTAGCACTGAATGGATAATAATAAACAAAAATTAAAGGCTGATAAAGAAACCATGATGTGGTATAAAATATTGCCTTAGAAATGATTTCGCCTCGATGAGTGTAATCGCTGCAGTAGGCGATCTTCCCCCGAGGTTAACACAGTAGCTTCGATAATCGTACACCTAAAGATCGAAGCGGACTGTAGCGGAATTGCTCTTCTCACATAAAGAATAAAACTAAGTTTGAAAGCAAAGTTCATGATACATAGAATTCTAAAAAACCCTTTCTATTTATAAGTTGTATACGTAGGCTAAATATGGCAAATAGTATCAGTCTTAAACATTGATTTCCGTATTTCAAGCCTAGTCAACTACTGAATTTAAGCCACTCGTTTAATTAGGAGATAAGAATTAAGAATTAAACAGTAGAATAATTCTGATTTTATTCTAATTAACGGACTAATTTACAGCTAATTAAAATGTTTCAGTTTTAATAAACAACCCATAAAATAGGTTTAAAAAATAGGTCTAAAGAAATTATTCTGACAGGGATAAGGAGTTATGACAGGGATACTTCCTTTATTTTTCAAAAGTCGTATACTAGAGTCATAAGGAGTTCTAACAGGGATAACATCAAAACTGTCAAATTTTTTTAACACCTTCTCAATATAGTGTGTTTGATTTAAAGAAAATCCATTATCATTTTTGATAACTTTAAATCCTAAGATCACATCAACCTCTCCTAACTCTGTCATCTCAAATTTAGTGGACAAGAAATTTTTTGTTTTGTTAATGCATTCAATGTTGGTACTAAATATCAACATGTCATCAACATAAATGCTTATGATGACATATTTAGCTCCAAACACTTTCGAATACACCCATGCATCCGCTTCATTTACAATAAAACCAAAACTCAGAATGGTTTTGTGAAATTTCTTGTACCTTTGTTTTGGAGCTTGTTTAAGGTCATAAAGAGACTTTTTAAGTCTACACACTTTGTCTTCAATTCCAGGTGTCTCAAAACTGGTGGTTGCTCCATATAAATCTCATCGTCTAGATCTCCATTCAAAAATGCAGTCTTTACACCCATTTGATGTACGTGCAACTTATGAATAGACGTTATTGCAAACAAGGCACAGATCATTGAAATTTTGTGACAGGAAAGTAGGTGTCAAAAAAGTCTATACCAAACTTTTGAGTGAACCGTTTGACTACTAGTCTTGCCTTATATTTATGGATTGACCCATCATATCTAAGTTTTATTTTTCTGAAAATCCATTTAGGATTGATAGGTCTAAATCATCTAGGCAAATAAACCAACTCCCATCTGTGATTAGACATTATTAACTCTAGTTCATCATTTATTGTAGCTCTCTAAAAACTAGCGTCAATAAAACTTATAACTTCATCATACGAATTTGGGTCCTCATCTAAAAGGAAAGTCTGAGCTATAAGAACATAGATTGAGTCTACATCACTTATTTTAGAGGGAAAGGAATAAGGGTGGGAATTGGGTGGGGAATATCCAAAAACCGTAGGGATCTGAACTGACGGGGATGAGGAATAACCGAAATCTTTACCCACAGAGATTAGGACGGGGGAATTTTTATCACCGAAGCTCAAATGGGGATGGGGACGGGGATTGCTATATCTGAACCGTGGGGATAACTGAATCGTAACCGTATAAATAACCGTGGGAATCCCCAAAAAATATCCGCAAGGATCCGTGATAATTTACAAGATTTTTTTAAAAAATATACTTATTTATCTATATATCTCTAATATATATCTTAATAAAAATATCTTAACTATATTATTGCTTTAATTATCTCTCAAACCTAGCCACACTTAAGTTTCTCAACATGTTCCTATCTTAGTTTTTAGATATAAGCTAAACCCATTGTAAAGTCTTTAGAAAAAGTATGTTCTGAATGCTGGAAAAAGGAGCAAAATGTATGTATTTGTAAAATAGTGCCAAGAGTCTTTTGCGTGCAAGTATACACGGTCTGCAAGTAATACAACAGTTAAGCTGAGTATCAATCCTACATAGATTAACTTAGAATTCGATTGTTGATTGTTACTTGCCTTAGAAGAGAATATGTTTGTTTTGAAGATTGTTTTGGAACTAATAAAAAGAAAAGTAAAGTAAAATATTGGCAAGGAAGGTGTTCCTGGTGAATGATGAGCATTGGCAGGGAATGCTTGAGTTTAATGCTACTCATGCCAGCCTTTGTTGTCAAACTGTCTTGGCATTGTTTGCCGAGCAGATTCAACATTAGTAATGCCTCTCTCGATGGTCATTGCCCTAAATCGATTATGTAAAAACCCATATATCTCTATAGCGAATGTTTTTAAATGAACCGAGTTGATTAAGAACCAATCTATACTCTTAGGGGTAGATATCACTTCCGAAGTAAGTTCATCTACTTGAACGACTTCTCTCAAAGCTTCTCTCCCTAGTATTCAACAAATTAATCGTTGTCACCCCAAGTCTGTTAAGATATTGGGAAGCAATAGGCTAACTGTGCCAGCTCTCGCCTGGCATAGTACTTAGGAAAAATTTAAGTATGCCGAATAGAAAACTTTTGCCAAAACAAAATTGTCATTAAAGAAACTAAGGCATAAAATCAACGTTTAAACCAAACACCCCCTTCCAACTATGAAATTAGTTCATGGTGGGGGATTTAACCAACAAAACCATAACCGTTTTCAAATACATCATCATAAAAAAAACAGCTTGAACCAAAGAGAATATGCGAGAGGGGTCTCTCGATGCAGCCCTCGAATCCAGGCTCTCCGCCAAGTGGTTGAACCACCCTTCTTTGGTGCAGTTGACCGTCACTCGTCGAGCACTCCAACACCTCATCCCGATCTCTTCTCATGTGATCCCCTAATGCTTGATCGGTTGGTGTTTATATATGCGTGCAAGGGAAGGGAATAGGATAACTTCTTCATTTGAATTTCAAATGCCCCAAGGATAAGAGATAGATTCTTATCCGATCAATGTGATAGCTTATCAAGCTAGGGCTGACGTCATCATGCCGATGTTGCCTTGGCACACAAGCTTGGCATGTCTTTCCCAACATAGCTTGACATCATTTTATCCACTATTTTTTCGGAGGTTGATCCATTTGCGATCTTTTAGGATCATGTCCTATTTTTTTGGGGTTCAACAGGCTCTTGGCATGACATCAAAGTCACTTCTCTGCCAATAAATGCTTGGCACTATCTGGTCATTCTGTGCTAACAACACTTGGCATTCCCTTTGGCCATCCTAACTGTGTTGCTTTCCTACGCCTAATCCTATGCCAAACCTGCAAAATAGCCACAAAAACAACCCTTCACACTGGCACGGACATAATACTAAACTCCTTATGCAAATACATGATTCTAACAACCTAATGCAACTACATGTACCTAAAAATGAGCAAGAGTAATGTAAAATTGGCATTAAAATAGTATTTTTGGAGAGGTAACACATCCTCAAACCTAACTCATTGCTTGTCCTCAAGTAATGCAAACAAAGAAAAATAAAAACTGTGGAAGAGTTACCTCGACAAAATTTTGGTTGGAATGCCAATAGATGTTGGAAAGCAGAAGTTAGCTCTATTTCTGTCCTCAGTATCTTAGTGCAATAATACCAAGCATGTAGTAATTCAAGGGTAGCAATATAACTCTAGTATAAGTTCATGAAGAGTGCATGATGTGTAGGCAATATGCATCCAATATCATTTCATTCCCTTAGCCAATTTTACTACCTAAACTCATATCTTTATTTTCATCATTTTTTCTTTCTTTTTTCTTTCTTGCCGAGGGTTCTGTTGGCATTAATTTAAGCTTGCTTTGTGACACTGTTTAGTGTGTGATAAGAGGGAGCATACCACGAATCCCCACCTTAATCCAGACATTAATGGGCTTTCTCTTCAACTCATACCATAGGGTTTTGGACTTGAGAACTAAGAGGGAGTAACCACGAAGCCCCAAGTAACTTATTATCCCTAGGTAGAAGATAGTTCATTTTTTTATTGTCTTGGTAGAACATTGCTACCTTATTTATTTTATTTTACCCTGGCATCATTTTTCAATTTCTTTTCAATCTGAGCATAGTTTCAAATAGTTTAAGTTTGCTAGGGAATTAGATACATATCACGTGTTAAGTGTAAATTCAATTCCCTAAACTAGAGATCAATTGCCAAGCAATCCTGGCATACTATCCTGCTGGTATGGCATGAAAACTAAAGATTAAATTTCCTTATTAGACATAAACCTAGATCAAATAAAGCTTTCCTAACAAATGTTACCATCCTTCAAAATTAAATTGAGGCAAAATTTCCTTTTTTTTTCTTTTTTTTAACGGTTTGGTATGCAACTAACTATATGACATATATGGCATGGCAAGCAAAATTGCAGAAATTTAGACATGGAATGCATGTCATGGCATAAATGTAAGGAAATTCACACCTCCAAACCCAAGATGTGCATTGTCCTCAATGCATAAAACAACACATATATACAAAATTTAAAACAGAAAAATAAAATGCATGATCATGTGAATGCAATGTAATGGAATGCAAAGGAGTTTAAGTAGAAGAAGACTCCCCCTCGGAGACTTCCTCTCGTGTTACTTCTGCCCGTGTGTCTCGGGTGTTTCTTTTGACAAAGTTGCCACGATCGGGAGCTTTGCGCTTGATTCTGGTCATGGGTGGCTTTGCAGCAATGGAGGCTCCAACTTCTTCCTTTTTCTTGCCAGGTTCCACTGGCGATGTAACTAGCTTAGCTTTGGGTGTTTTAACTGGGATTTCCTCCGATTCAGATGAGGAATCAGTGTTGGCAGATTCAACTTGCACCGGGGATACAAGAATTGTGGCATTAGATTCAGAGCTGGCTTAACTGGACTAACTGAACTGGCTGGACTGGCTGGCATCATTGGAATAGCTAAAGTGGTTAAAATTGGCTAGACTGGCTGGCATGTCATCTTCATTGCTCGAGGGCTCGGAAGGGAAAATTGGGAATGGTGGCACCACTTCAGGGGAGAGTTTTTCAAGCACTTCCTTGATAATAGCATCCATCTTATTTGTGTAGCGCCTCATCTTAGCATTAAGGTCCTCAGCTGCCTTTAGCTTTTGGAAAATAATCTCCTAGCGATGGTAAACCTGGGACAACACTGCCAACGAACTGGTTGGCATGGTCTCTAGCACATTGCTCGGCTCTACCTTAGGTTTTGGCTTTGGCATAGCAGCTTTGACGTTTCCCTTTAGCTCAACAACCGTGAGATTTTTCCATATGGCTGTCGTGATTGTCGTTCCCCTTATAATCTGACCTTGATCTTCATCAAGCCTAGGCACATCATGGCACATGCAAATGTCAGAAATAAGCAAAGGGAAAAACAAACTACCTTTACCTTTCGCAGTGCAGTTATAAGTCTCATCAATGATGATTTTGCCAATGTTGATCTCGCGTCCTTTGACAATAGAGTGCAACAAAATCAGCCTCTCTTTCGAGATGGTCTCATTGTGAGATGTAGGCAACAAATTTGCCTTGATAAAGTAATTCCAGCCGCACATCTCTGGCTTCAATGCCAACCTCTTCACCGTCTGGTGGCCTGTCGATGAAACTATCCAAACTGTGCCAGGTTCACAGAAGTCTGCCAATAGTTTCTTGCGTTTGGCAGCTCTCGTGGATTCAGCATAGTCAAAGTGCCCATCTCCTATATCATTTAAAGAAAATAGTGAGTTAACGTACCCTTCATCGAAATGCACACACTTACCTTGAACCATCAAGAATAGAGAATCTTTTGTCACAAGGTGCGCATAAAATTCTTGCACAATGGTGGTGTAGATCTCCCCTTTTTGTTGGCAGAATGAACTCCACTTGTGCATGTTGAAAATGGCCATGAAATCCGATGGAAATCTCACGGTGGTGTCGGTTTGGAAGTCGAAGTGCTTCTCGTACAAGAATGATCTTGAAGCAAAGCTTGTTTCAAACTTCTTGCGAATTTCTTCATTGAAGAAATATTTGAAGGGAGTAGATGAAGATGCCACGCGGATGAAGATAAGATTCAAATCGATGTGAAGAGAAGAATGAGAAAAGACGAGTGGGTTCTTGATCCTTTCTTGAGAAAGATGGAGAATGAGAAAAAGGTTTTTTCTTAGGAAATCAGCTAGGGTAAAGAAAATAAAAGATGGAGTGTTGAAAAAGGTTTAATGATGGTAGCCGATTTAATGGGGTGATAAAGATGGAATTTCAAGAGTTTTAATTTGAAAGGATTTGAAGGTGACAAGGGATAAGTGATAAGGATTGGGTAAGAATTTGAAGTGATAGGATAATTAAGATGAATTTAATTCTAACCTAACTTGGGCGGCTAGGGTTTAATGTTTCAAGAAAAGTAGTCTCTCATTTGATCAAACTAGGGGTTTTTCTTTCTTTTTCATCACATAAACCAGCGCGTGTCAAGCTGTTGTGGCATTGTGCATAGCATTGCCTTTGGCAAGTATGTTGGTTGTTTCCCTTTCATCAATTCTGTATACACTCAAAAGAAACTTCTTCAACACTGCAAGGGAATAAAATTGAAAAACAACAAAAAGAACAACAAAACCAAAATCCAAAAACAAACAAAAACAACTATCCTAATATTTACAAAGAGTTCAGACCTTATGATGTTTCATGTTAACTCTGCCAAGAGGATCACCTCCTTGTTTCGATTATCGTCCATGTAATGCTTTAGACGTTAGCCATTCACCTTGAAAATTTCTCCCGTCCTTAAGTTCTTAATGTCCACAGCTCCATGGGCGTATGGTTTAACAACTTCATAAGAACCCGTCCAACTTGATTTGAGCTTTCATGGAAACAATTTAAAGCGTGAATTAAACAATAGAACATGCTAGCTTATTTCAAATTGCCTTGGCATTATCCTACTATCATGCCAACGTTTTGCCTTCTCTTTGTAGATCAAAACATTCTCATAGGCTTGTGTCCTAAATTCCTCCAACTCGTTGAGGTTGAGTAACCTCTTTTCTCCAGCAACTCTCTATGCCATGTTAAGTTTTCTGATGGCCTAATAGGCTTTATGTTCAATTTTAACTGGCAGATGGCATGGTTTACCAAAAATGAGTCTAAACGGTAAAGTATCCAAAGGAGTTTTGAAAGCAGTCCTATAAGCCCACAAGGACTCATCTAGTCTCAAAGACCAGTCTTTCCTTGTTGGATTTACAATTTTCTCTAAAATGTTCTTGATCTCTTTATTTGAAATCCCAGCTTGCCCATTTGTCTGTGGGTGGTATGTTGTGGCTATTCTTTGCTGTATACCATATCTGCACAAAGCTTTAGAGATTAGATTATATTTAAAATGAGTACTTTCATCATGAATTATTGTTCTAAGGGCACCAAATCGGGTAAAAATATGTTTATGCAAAAACTTGGCAACGGCCTTGGCATCATTTGTTGGCAGGGAAACATCCTCTACCCACTTAGATACATATTCAACAGCCACAAGAATATATACATTACCAAGTGATAGAGGGAAATGACCTATAAAGTCTATCCCTCATACATCAAATAAATCCACATGCATAATATTTTGAAGTGGTAGTTGGTGTTGGTCGAAGACGTTTCCTGTTCGTTAGCATTGGTCACATGCCTTGGCATACTCATGGGTACCTTTATATAGATTCGACCAAAAAAATCCAGATTGTAGCACCTTGGCAGCAGTCTTTATCCCAGCAAAGTGACCTTCATATGGTGCAACATAGCACAAATGCAGTAGGTTATGTTGTTCATCCTTGGGCACACACCAGCGGGTCACTTGGTCAGCACATTTTTTGAACAATATTGGCTTATCCCAATAGTATTACCTAACTTCTCGCAGGAATCTTTTCTTGGCATTATATGCCAAATCTGGTGGAAGAATGTTGCTCATTAGGTAGTTGACGATGTCAGCGTACCATGGCATAGCATTCACTGCAAGCAAATATTCGTCAGGAAATTCATCTCTAATAACTTTAGTCTTACCATCTTCAATGTGATGCTCTAAACATGAAAGGTGGTCAGCTACTAAGTTTTCGCTGCCTTTCATGTCTTTGATCTCTAGGTCAAATTGTTGAAGCAAGAGTGTCCATCGGATAAGTCTGGGCTTGCCATCCTTCTTTGACAAGAGATATTTCAATGCCGAATGATTTGTATAAACCACAACCTTGTTACCAATTAGACAATATCTAAATTTATCAAAGGCAAATACAACTGCAAGAAATTCTTTTTCGGTTGTAGAGTAATTAAGTTGTGCTTAATTCAAGGTTCTGTTGGCATAGTAGATGGCATGGAAAACCTTGCCATGTCGCTGTCCCAAATCTGCTCCAACAACATAGTCACTGGCATCACACATGAGCTTAAAGGGCTCATTCCAATTTGGTGCTATGACTATAGGGGCATTAATCAATTTCTTTTTAAGTTCCTGAAATGCTCTCAAACAAGAATCGTCAAATGCAAAAGTGGCATTATGTTCCAACAACAAGCATAAAGGCTTAGCAATTTTTGAAAAATCTTTAATAAACCACCATTAAAAATCGGCATGACCTAGAAAACTCCTTATACCTTCAACAGTCGTCGGAGGCGGCAATTACTTGATTACCTCCACTTTGGCTTGATCAACTTCTAGTCCTCTCTTGGTTACTTTGTGACCGAGAATAATGCCCTCCTTCACCATGAAGTGGCATTTCTCCTAGTTCAACACTAGGTTCCTCTCGATACACCTCTTTAAGACTTGCTCCAAACTATGAATGCATTCCTCAAACATTTTACCAAACACTGAGAAATCATCCATGAATACTTCTATGTTGTGCTCAATCATATCGAAAAAAATGTACATCATGCAACGTTGAAATATTGTCTTCTCTTGATCATCAGGACACGTCCCATAAGGGCACGTGAATATGGTCTTCTCTTGATCATCAGGGGCAATGGCAATCTGATTATATATCGAATAACCATCTAAGAAACAATAGAAAGCTTTACCTGCCAATCTGTCTAACATCTGGTCGATGAAAGGCAATAGGAAGTGGTCATTCCTTGTAGCCTTATTCAACCTTCTATAATCCATGCACACTCTCCATTCGGTGATGGTCCTAGAGTGAATCAATCTAACTTCACTATTTTGCACCACGATCATGTCATCTTTCTTTGGCACGCATTGTACTGGGCTAACCCATGAGCTATCGAAAATGGGATAAATGATCCCAGCATCAAGCCATTTTATGATCTCCTTTTTACTACCTCTTTCATGCTCGGGTTTAGCCTTCTTTGGCCTTCAATGGTTCTGCCATGGTACTCTTCCAGAATGATTTTGTGCATACAAATGGTTGGGCTAATACCTCGGATCTCTGCCAAGGTCCAACCCAACGGTTGCTTATAATTTCTTAATATTTCCAGTAATCTCTCATCATGGTTATTGGTGAGATCAGTGGCAATGATCACTGGCAGAGTTGATTGTTTACCTAAATAAGCATACTTCAAGTGATTTGGCAATGGCTTAAGCTCTAACTCTGGTGGTTCCAAATTGATGGTTTAGGTTCTTTTATCTCTCTACCGGCCAACTGTAGTGGCTCAAAATATCTTACCTCTTCAGCCTTCAAGGCTGATTCCTCAGTGTCCTCAAACAGTTCAGTTATGCCATCAAGCATGTTGGTATCAAATTCTGTATCCTAACATAACTGTGCCATGCCCACAATATAAATAGACTTCATCATCTCTTCAACTTGACATTCATCAGGTTCATATGCACATTTCAAAGCTTGAAACACATTAGATATAACATGTTGGTCATTCATACGCATTATTAGTCCCCCTTTATGAACATCAATAAGAGCCCTACCCGTGGCAAGGATTGGCCTACCTAAAATAATCAGAACATTAGCATCAGCCTAATAATCCAAAATGATAAAATCAGCTGGAAAGATAAATTTGTCTACCTTCACCAACACATCCTCAATATTACCCTTGAGATGCGCATAGGATCAGTCTGGTAGCTGGAGTGTCACGGTAGTAGGTCTTGCTTCTATGCCAAGCTTCCTAAAAACTGACATCGGCATCAAGTTGATGCTGGCTCCAAAGTCACACAATGTCTTACCCATAAATTTGTTGCAAATTGTGCAGAGAATAGTGAAACTTCCCAGATCTTTTAGCTTTGGTGGCAATCAGTTAAGGAGCATGGCACTGCATCCCTCAGTGAGAGCAACAGTTTCAAAGTCTCCCAACTTTCTCTTTTTGGACAGAATGTCCTTTATGAATTTTACATAGATGGGCATTTGCTCAAGGGCTTCTACCATTGGAATGTTAATTTGCAATTGCTTAGGAACTTCCGAAAAGTGCTTAAATAATTGGTCCTATTTTTGCTTTTGAAGTCTTACTAGAAATGGTGGTGGTGGGTAAACATATGCTGGCGCTATTGGCTTTACTGAGGTAGTGCTGCATCTAGTTTGGCATCAATATGTTGTTTGGCCTCAGTCTGTTTGTCATCAATGTTGGCATCATGTGTGGCATCATTGTTGGCATCGGTTCTGGCACTGGTACTGGCTTTAGCACTGGCATTATCTGTTTTAATTTTCTTCTTCTCTGCTTCTATGGGCTTGTCTATCGGCACTCGCTTTTCACTTTGGCAGTTAACTGGCTGCTTGGCAGCCATTTCTGCCTCGCACTGCTTACCACTTCGAAAGGTTATGGCTTTACATTGCTTATTTCCTTTGTGCCGAGCATCTTCGGTGTCACTTGGCAAGTTTCCTTGAGGCCGATTGTTTAGTGCATTGGCAAGTTGTCCAATTTGAATTTCTAATTTCCTCATTGTTGCTGCCAAACTCTGAATTGTGACATCATTCTTTTCCGTGTAATCGTTAGGAAGACCTCATTGGTTGAATCTCTGCTCCTTGCTGGTAATTGTTTTGAGCTTTCTGTGGCGCAGCATTCTGATAAAATGCTGGCATAACATTGCCATTGAATGCTGGCATGGCATTGTTATTCTGCCTCTGGGCATTTTGGCTCTGTACATAGTGGTGGTTACCTCCTTGATTTCCCCAAGCTAAGTTAGGGTGTTGTCTCCAACCTGTATTATAAATATTGGAGTTAGGGGTATAGTAACGATTAACATTGCCAACAAAATTTAACGACTCAGGGTTGGTAGGGCATTCTTCCACATAATGGTTCTCTCCGCAAATTGTACAGAATGAGTCTAATGCTTTAACTTCTTAGGATTCTTTGTTCTTTTGCAACGTTTTCACCATGTTGGTGAGGTTGGAAATCTTGACATGAATGGATGTTAATTCATCAACATAAAATTTTCCACTGGTTTGGTCCCGATCCCAAGTCTAGCAACAAGATATTCAAAATCATTAATGGAGATCCTTTTTAGGATGTCAACAGCCTTTGAATACCTCTTGTCAAGCAATGATCCAGCTGTTGAAGCATCAATAACAGTCCTCTTTTATGCATTCAATCCGTTATAGAAGGTTTGAATTTACGTCCAATTTGGGAATCCGTGCATAGGACACATTCTCAACAGATCTTTAAATTTTTTTCCATGCATCATATAAAGTTTCACCCTCAGCCTGCCTGAATGTAATAATATCACCCTGTAGCTTGCAGTGAGTGTTGGCGGCTGAAATCGTTTCAAGAACTTCTGGCATAGGTCTGCCCATGAAGTGACTGAGCCAGGTGGCAAAGAATTGAGCCAAGCCTTGCCTCTACCTCGCAAGGAAAAAGTGAATAACCTTAACTTCACAGTGTCTCCAGATACTCCAGTTTGTTGAAATAATTGGCAAATCTCCATGAACTGATTTAGATGTTGCCTCGGATCTCTAGTAAGTGCTCCATCAAATTGGCTTATATTCAAAGAGTTTGAATCATTACCGGCTTAAGTTCAAAATTTGTTTCATTTACCTCTGTGCCAACAGTTCCTGGCATTAGATTTGCAATGTCAAGTGCTGAATGTTCTCGGATTGGCCTATCTTCCTCCGCGTTGACAATTGGGACATTAAGAGGTGCTGGTGCATTGTTATTGGGTGGATCTCTATCATTGTTCACCGCACAATTCCTTTGATTACCGTGATTCATCTCTCGGTATCTTTTCTTTAACCTCTGCAAAGTTCTCTCAATTTTCGGATCGTATGGCCAATCGTCCACCATAGGGTGGTTTCTAGTCATACACCGACAAAAGCATAGTAAAACTAAAAGAAGATAAGTAAAAATTGAAAACAATCAAATCGGTTGCAGTCCTCGGCAACGACGCCAAAAACTTGTAGACTCTCTAGAAGAAGTGTGTTCTGAATGCTGACAAAAGGGGCAAAATGTATGTATTAGTAAAAAAGTGCCAAGAGTCTTTTGTATGCAAGTATACACGGTTTGCAAGTAATACAACGGTTAAGCTGAGTATCGATCCCATAGAGATTGACTTGGAATCCGATTGTTGATTGTTACTTGTCTTAGAAGAGAAGATGTTTGTTTTGAAGATTATTTTGGAACTAATAAAAAGAAAAGTAAAGTAAAACGTTGGCAAGGAAGGTGTTTTTGGTGAATGATGAGCGTTAATAGGGAATGCTTGAGTTTAATGCTACTCATGTCAGCCTTTGTTGGCAAACTATCTTGGCATTATTTTTCGAGCAGATTCAACATTAGTAATGCCTCTCTCGATGGTCATTGCCCTAAATCGATTATGTAAAAACCCTATATCTCTATAGTTAATGTTTTTAAATGAACCAAGTTGATTAAGAATCAATCTATACTCCTAGGGGTAGATATCACTTCCGAAGTAAGTTCATCTACTTGAACGACTTCTCTCGAAGCTTCTCTCCCTAGTATTCAACAACTTAATCGTTGTCAGCCCAAGTTTGTTAGGATATTGGGAACCGATAGGCTAACTGTGCCAGCTCTCGCTTGGCATGGTACTTACTAAAAATTTAAGTATGCCGAATAGAAAACTTTTGCCAAAACAGAATTACCATTAAAGAAACTAAGGCATAAAATCAACGTTTAAACTAAACATCCCCCACCAACTATGAAATTAGTTCATGGTGAAGGATTTAACCAACAAAACCATAACCGTTTTCAAATACATCATCATAAAAATAAAAATAAAACATCTTGAACCAAAGAAAATATGTGAGAGGGGTCTCTCGATGCAGCCCTTAAATCCAGGCTCTCGGCCAAGTGGTTGAACCACCTTTCCTCAGTACAGCCGACCATCACTCGTCGAGCACTCCAACACCTCACCCCGACCACTCAAAGTCTTCTCAATCTCCTCTCTTGCGATCCCCTAATGCTTTATCGGTTGGTGTTTATATATGCGTGTAAGGGAGGGGAATATGATAACTTCTTTATTTGAATTTAAATTTCTCCAAGGATAAGAGATAGAGTCTTATCCAATCAGTGTGATAGCTTATCAAGCTAGGGCTAACATCATCATGCCGATGTTTCCTTGGCACACAAGCTTGGCATGTCTTTGCCAACATAGCTTGGCATCACTTTATCTGCTATTTTCTCAGAGGTTGATCCATTTGTGATCTTTTAGGAGCCTGATCATGTCCTATTTTTTCGGGGTTCAACAGCCTCTTGGCATGGCAACAAAGTCACTTTTCTGCCAACAAGTGTTTGGCACTATCTGGTCCATCTGTGCCAACAACACTTGGCATTCCCTTTGGCCATCCTAATTGTGTTGTTTTTCTGCGCCTAATCCTATGCCAAACCTGCAAAATAGCCACAAAAACAACCCTTCACACTGCATAGACAAAATACTAAACTCCTTTTGAAAATGCATGATTCTAACAACCTAATGCAACTACATGTACCTAAAAACGAGCAAAAAGTAATGTAAAATTGGCATTAAAAATAGTACTTTTGGAGAGGTAACAACTATCGTCTAAATCTTCCCTGACACAACACCTTTTCATTCTTCATCATCTCGTAACTACTTCCAATCAAAGTATCCAAACTTTATATTTTATACTAAATTGATCAATTATTTTAGTTAGTAAAATAATAATTTTGTTTCATTTTTGTAGGGATGAGGGTTCCCCGAAAACCACAGGGATCCACACGGGGATGGTATAGGGACAAAAAATCCAAAAAGCATTTAATGGGGATTCCTCGAAACCGTAACCACAAGTGTTGAGGACGGAGTGGGGAATGCAAAATTGTCCTCGCCCTACCCAATTCACACCCCTATAAAGGAAGTTAGGAAATCATGACCAAAGGTAGAGGCTACTCTTTGTCTCTTACTTCTTCTAAGCTCTAATTCTATATTTAAAGAATCCTTTGTAGGATCAGAAGAAGTTGAGGCACGACTTTCTACTTTTGCTCCAGCACTTAAACTAGGTTTCTTTAAAGGAAATATATCCTCAAAGAACACAACATCCCTAGTTTAACAAATAGAGAAGTCATGTAGATGCATGAATCAATATGCAGCACTGTTTAAAGCATACCCGATAAACAATGCATCAACGATTTTGGGGCCGATGGTGGACTTTTTAAAGTCAACCAATCCAACCTTTGCCAGACACCTCCACACTCTTAGGTATTGCAATTTGGGTGCATAACCTTTCCATATCTCGTATGGGGTAGAATCTAATTTCTTATGAGATACTCGGTTCATAATATGATTGACCGATAGAATGGCTTCCCCCCACATATTGTCAAACAACCTAAAGCTTATCAACATTGAGTTCATCATCTCTTTTAAAGTTCTATTTTTCCACTCGGCTATACCGTTTTGTTGAGGAAAATAGGGAGCTGAGGTTTCATGAATTATGCCATTCTTCTCATACATCTATTTAAGAAAATTAGACCCGTATTCACCACATCTATCGGATCTAAGCCATTTTGTTCTCCTATCTAATTGATTTTATACTTCTGACTTATAAATAAGAAAGAAGTTTTCAACTTCATCTTTAGTTCTTAGGAGATATACCTTTGTGTATCTTGAATAATCATCTACAAAGGTTATGTAGTAGTGTTTACCTCCTTTACTTTCGGAGTTTCTAAACTCTGCTAGATCAGAGTGCATAAGTTCTAACAATTCTATTTTTCTCTTAGAAACTGTCTTAAAGAAATGTTTAGCATGCTTGGCTTCTACATAACTCTCACATTTGTTAAAGCTTTTCTCGTTTAGATAAGGAAGAAGATTCATTTTAATGAGTTTCTTTAGTGAATGAAAGTTCACATGTCCTAATCTAGCAAGCTGCATATCAAAAGACTCAGCAATATAAATAGAAGTGGTAGTTTTATTACTTTCATTAAATGGAGTTTCGGTTACAAATAAACCTTCGTTCAAAAAACCCTTCCCAACAAAAACCCTATTCTAGGAAAGTACAAACTTCGAACACCAGTTTAATGCTTGCCTTGTTGAGTAATCCACCACTTATCAAATTTCTACGCAGGGCAGGTACATACAGAACATTATGCAACAGTAAAGTTTTACCTGATGTCAGCTTGAGCAAAACTTTTCCTGTGCCTAGCACTTTAGAGCTGCTAAAGTTCTCCATGTACACTTGTTCACCATTTTTTACATCTTTGAACTCGGTGAACAGCTCCTATTTAGCGAAATGTCTAGAAGCGCCAATGTCTACAACCCACTCAGCATTGTTCTCCACCAGATTGACTTTAGAAACCATCGCTGCTATGATGTCATCAGCATTTTCAGCAACATTCAGTTTCGGTTTGTTCACGTTCTGGCAGTTTGATCGTTGTTGGCATTGGTAAGCTTTGTGTCTGGCCCTTCCGCATACATAGCAATTGAGAGGCCTTTTGGAGCTTTATCCTTCGTAGGATTCTTAAAGTTGATAGCCTTCTAAGCTTTGACCTTCTACTTCTGACCACCTCTTCTTATGGTCTTATTAGGTTTGGACCCTAAGGTAGATCCAGATTAAACCACATTAGCCTTAAAAGAAGGATTACTAGAAGGAATGAACTTATCTCTAAGTCGGTTCGTTTCTTCTATCTTCATGTGTGTAACCCCCTTGACTCGGCCTAGTCGTTAGACCCAAACTAAGAAGGTTACATTAGGTGTGCCGAAGCAAACTCGAATAATCTTACTCAAATTATGGTCCATTTTTTTCTTTTAACATGACTAGATGCATTATTAAGATCTAAGGTGTGCATACCAGCAGCGATTCAATTTTCATTCGATTCAAACATCGATAAGACACTTAATTGCAAAACGAGTACTTTAGGGACCAAAATGTAAATCTAAATAATTACAAGGACATACACAAGTTTAGGTTACAAATTGTTAATTAATCATAGTTCATGCCAGTATGTCTATAACACCCCATTCCCGGCCTAGTAGAGAACCAGGTCGAAAAGTATTACCAAAAGACATATTCGGAGATCGAAAACATAATTGGGGTTCGAAAGCTTATTCAGAATATCTTATTAACCTCTTTTAAGGCTAACAGACCTATTTATCAGTAACTTGCTTGATTTGGGTCAATTTTAAGCTTTTATAAACATAGGGACCAAAATGTAAATTTTGCAAGTTAAGGGTCTTTATCAAAATTTCTTTTTACTAACCTTCAATTGAACTTATCAACTATTAGCCTGTGAAATTTCATTATTAACGGAGGTCATCTACCTATCCAATTAGACCATATAAGGTTTAGTGACCAATCTATAAAGTATTTAAAATTGTAGTTTAAGTCTTTTAATAGAATTAACTACCCTCGTATTGATACACTTTGGAGTCGTATCGATACGATTACACATAAACATTATCTTCATTTGAATATGCAAAATCCTGTATTAGTACGCCATCACCCATATCTATATAGGTTGACCAATTTGACTTCGCTTAGAGGACCCTGTTTCAATACAACTAAGTCTGTATCGATACGTGTTGACCAAGGTTGACCCGTTATGATACACCCTGAGGCTGTATTGATACAATTTATTTCCAAGACCTTACTACCAAGATCTGTATCGATACACCATATTTTACCAAGTCCAAATATGCAAGGCCGTATCGATACAACTTGACCTGTATCGGTACACTTGTACTCTAATGACAGATTTTATCTGGTTTTTAATCAATTTAACCTATTGAACAGTGTCCAAAGGCAATGAAATTTTACCAGCAAGTTATTAATCCATGGCTCTAATAGCATACAAAATTTTAGAGCATCTCGAGTCCATTTACTAAGTTTTACCTTTTAGTGCCTTAAAGTCAAAGTTAACTAGTTTTACCATTTTACAACCGCACCAAAATGCACATCTACCCCTTAGACATACTTGAGACACTACACGTACATCGAAATAGACAAATATAACATGTTTAAGCCTTATGCCACCTTACTAAGAGTTCAAACAAAATGTAAGCATACATGGGGTTAACGAGAGTGACTTGCAACTACAACCACAGGATTAATGCTCGAAATTCTTCAAGATCCTGAAATGCATGAGACACATGAATGTTAGGCTTACATAGCCTAGTGAGGTAGTTTTAACAAATGCAAACAAGATCTTTAATGACATGTATAACATGAAAGTATGCTTGAATGACATACACATAACATTAACTTATATCATTCATTCTTAACATCAACATATAGTAATTTCATATATTAAATGTAAACCACATATTCTTCATTTTCCCCTTTGACATAGCAACCAATGGATACGCGGATTCCCTTGTACACCACACATATTAAAAATAGGCCTTAGCCTTGAGCCGTAGCTTCGGAGTCCCTTACACAATCCAACATTTTCTCCCCACATGTAGGTCGTAGCCTGTACCGTATTCCAATCCCTTACATAGTGAGCTTAAATAATCCTATGACATGCCAATTATATCCAATGTTCAAGAGTTTCCAAGGTCACATATCTCATCATAAATCTTACCTTGTGCCCTTAGGCCATTTCACGTCATATAATAAGTCTTTGCTTCAAATAGCGTAACATAGCATGTTTATATCAATTTCCACACTTAGCATGTTTCAATTGTCACATATAAGCTTACAAATGTATTAAAGTAGTATGAAGGAATTACCACACTTACCTCTTGAATCCACATATGTTTGCTCTACTTGAGCCCTTAAACAAAATGTGATTTTAAGCGCAAAACAAATGCAACCAGGATGGCACCTAGCCAATCCCATGACACAACTACGTTCCTAATGCTTGGAGGCCTCAAGGTTCTCGAATAACGATCCTTTTGCCTTTGGAAATGCTCGATAGTGAAGATGGTGAAGATGGCTTGTCTTCCACCACTTGAGTTGATCGATAGCAATGATTCGTTATCAATAAACCGAAGAAATCTCAAGCTTTTCTACCCTCAACAATGGAGGTGCTTGCTTGAAGGAAGATGAAAATAAAGGGAGGTGTTTGCTTCCTACACAATCGGGTATGTCTCTCTTTTACTCTTTATTCATTCTTTTATTTGCCAATGCCTTAAGGTTTCCTTAAGGTGAAGGAAACTAATTCTGATCACCCACGTATATGGTGATTGTAAACGATGAGGGGCTAATCGCAAGGTTAGTCCCTCAACTCTCAATTCTCTATACTTGTACCCCCAAATTTTCAATTTCTATAGGTCAATAACTAGTATAACTTTCATTCCTTACAAAAAGATTCCACAACTTCAATTAAGCTCAATTAACTCTCATTACTTCAAAATTGGATACAAAGATTGAGCAATTACATCATTCAGGTATAACCGGTACAAAACTTCCGATCACCGGAAACTACTTTCGACTAGACCGATTTTCGGGTTGTGACAATGTCAAATTTTAGCTTCAATGGGTAACAAATAAGCATCCAATTTAGCAAAATACAAAATTAAGAACTAAATTATAAAATAGTCTAATTACAGGGACTAACACATTTTTAACAGATTCTTACAGCAATTAGATATATTTAAAACATGCTTGCAAAATCTCAAGTTAAACGGACATCATTTACCTATTCAATTGATGCGACGACATATGGTGACCAAAATGCAAAGAATCTAATCTTGGTAAAACACATTAACCGAATTAACCATCAGCCATAATGATACACGGGCTGCCCTAAAAAGCATTTTGGGGATTTGAATCCCAACCAAAACTTATCCAAAAATTTACGAACAACATTGACATGCTTCTAATATTATATCACCGTTAAACACATAGGCTCAAATAGTTACATACCAACTAATCAACACAATTCATATTTATACAAGTAATCTAGAGGCATACTTCCTAACAAGATAAATCATTATCCATTAGGCACCAAATGATCAAGACCTCAACATAGGCTATAGAATAATTAAGGGATTAAAACATATGCCCATAAGCATTCATTGAACACAAGCAATCAATCTAATCGTTATTTAAACCACTAAAATTATTTGATCATAACTAACAAGTATACAAAGCATTAAAATAAAACCAACATATTAATCATTATATACAATCATTGTCTAACATAATATTAAATCAATCAAGTTATCATTTACTAAATAAACAACCTATCTCAATATTCTACCCACATTGCCTTATTACAAATAATATTAATACCGTAAACATACTCCTTATTACGTTTGTCTTGGAATCCACCTTGCTTCGGACCACAACCCCACACTTGCTTAATTCACTGCATTGATAGGAGAAAAGAGAGCGTAAGCATATAATGCCTAGTGAGTGCGCTCAAAAAGGGTAAAACGTCAATGCAGTTTTTAAACCAAAATCGATATTAGAAACCCATAATAAAGCAAGTCAAACATACTATTTCTAAATCATTTAAATAAACCATGCTTGTTCGATACATAAGCATCATGCTTTCATAGGTAACCTTTTATTCACAAAAACATTTAATAAAACATGCTTGATCAAAACATAAATATCATATCTTCCAGCTTAAACCATGCATTCATTGTAAAGTAGAGTATGTGTGTAAACCAACGCACTTGCTTACTTCTTTTGAAAGCATAACATGCATAACCACTATATGCATCAAAACACTTTTTCGCAAGTCTCATTCTTAATAAAACCAAAACATTGCTCATTTGTTTCCAAAACAAACCATGCACTTAACATTTTAAAAAATATGCATATTAAACCATATGCAACATATATCATGGATCAATAGCAAAATACCATTTGCAATCCCTCAAGTTAAGCTTTCTCATGCATAACAATCCTTATGCAAGGCTTAAAGATTAAACATGTATAAACCAACATTATACAACATGATCCATCAGCATGATACGTTATCAATTATATTGGCTTTCAAGTGATCATAAACCAAGTTTTACAAAATATTACATCGGATACACGTATTCAACAAGTGTCCTCTCAACACTTCATGCCATCGCAACCGGAATACAAGGTACAATCACAACCGGGTATAATCACAACCCAATCATCGGTTAGATGCATAATACACAAACGGGAGTTTTCGGTACCATATAATCCCTCAACATTTAGGGTACTCATGGTGGAGTTTTCGGTACCTTACAACCCCTCAACACCCGAGGTGACTTTTTATAGTGCTATCAATCCTATGGCCGGCCAACTATATCCGATAATATTTTAAACCACATCACTTGTCAATATAATTCATTATTAACCATGTACCTCATTGTTTTTATATGCAACATACAAAATCGTTTTTAATGCATTAAGCCATGCCTTTACAAGTATTTCACATACTTATATGGACTATTTTCCCAATGCATCCATCATCAATATATGATCAAAAAATTAGTATAAAACATACTCAAAACATGCTTAAACAATAGGTACCATGTAATTCAAAAACAAGTGCATAAAATCAAATTAGCCAAAACACAACCGAGTGAGAAATCTCATTATACTTACTTCTGAGTTTAAACCAGCATTTCAAGTTTAATTTAAACTCCCAAAATCACTTTCAAACCTTTATAAAACTTTAAAACTCATTTTCCACTCACCAACTTGATATCACCTTGGTGCCAATGTCTCAACGTCTCGACGCCTAATTGAAAATTGTCCGAATGTTTATCATCTTCTATAAAAAAAATGCAAGAATCACTGTAAATTGGACTACACTAAAACAACTGATTTATTAAAATACCCACACGTCATTCAAAATCCATTTTATCCCTTTAATATATATGAACAAGGGCAGTACCGCACTGCCTAACGCCAAGCAAATTCCTCCCCTCAAAGGCGCTACTGCCCGTAACTTAATTCCCATGACCCCATGTTAATTCTTTTTTTCCACTAACTTACTGCCTACGGGGAAAGGGCAGCAGCCAATTGATTCTCAATTCAATTGCTGCTACTACCACGCACTTACAGCCTTTCCCCTTCGAATGGAGGCAGCACCCCTGCTCCACCCCTGCTCCGTGTCAAGGTCATCCCTTATTATATTGCGACCCTGCCTTGGCAAGCCCGTTCATGACTGAGCAATGGTGGACCGAGAGATGATATAAGCAATCCCTATGGAGCTACCAAGTCAAGAATGCAAGTTAAGATGCTTTGGGAAGACGATGAAGGCTCTATCCAGAAAGCGTCCTCATTTGGGACGAAGCAACGTCTACTCACGGCATTCCTAGTAAGTTTATTTAGCTCTTTAGGGGGAAGTGGTCTGGTGTCGGGTCTCCACCATCCCCCTCGCCTAGGCTAGCGACCGAGCTTTCTTGGTGTAAGCGACCTACTCCTAGGCCCATGTGGGGCCTAAGTGTGCGGGCAGTGGGGCCTAGTGGTTGGCGCACTGTCTCTCTAGGAGAAATACCTAGGGACGGTTTGGGGCCATAGGGCCCCATATCGCGCTCGTGGCTGAAGTACGAGGTTGGAGTGCAGCTATCGCTAGGCCCTGCGGGATTCGAAACTCTAAAACCTTAGCTCATCGTGACCCTGAGAAGGCTAGACCGAGATAACTCCTTGGACAATGAGGCATGAGAAAGGCTGACTTGTCTGGGTAACACTCATTTCAAGTGCCGCACGACTTTCCAACCGAGCAAAGGGGGCATGTCCGTGACACGTGGTATTAGAGCGAGAATACGATGGACAAGGTAGTTATATTACGGTGGCATTTGGCTATGACTTTTGATACAGTGGTGCGTATTTGTTAACCAAACGCATAGTGCTCATGTACCAACTTGAACACTGTGATGCTTTATTTAGTGGCTGTGGTGTGTGGTGACGCCAGACGGATGTGTAGCAAAAATAAGAGTTGGACTATTTGTGGATCAGTTGGTCTCACGCCAAGCGCTCCCACAGGTGGAGTAGGCAGGGTGGATCATCATGACAGGCAAAAAAAGAGACTTTATTTTTTCTGTGCACAGAGGTGCTGGATTATGGATTCTACGCCAAGTGCTCCGGCAAATGGAGTAAGCAGGGTCGAATAATAGTAAACCAAATGCTCTTTGGACTGGAGTAGGCAGGGTGGATGACTACACCAAGCGTTCCCATGTGGGGAGTAGGCAGGGTGGTCGAATCCTACGCCAAGCGCTTCTCTTCAAGGAGTAGGCATGATGGTGTAATGTCACGCCAAGCGCATCCATTAGTGGAGTAGGCAGAGTGGTCTAGTTTCACGTCGAGCGCCCTGTGAGGGTAGGCAGGGTAGCTAGAACCTACGACAAGCGCTTCCGCGAGTGGAGTAGGCAGGGTGACTCCTTATGCTGATTGATCAAGACCTAGTCAAGGCGCAAAGGTGTCTAATGGTGGGTTTGGCAAGGTAGTGCTGATGTGTTACATTAGCGCAGTGGCGCGTGTGAATTAGAGCACAGTGGTGCTCATTTGTTCGTTACAAGTGTAGCATTGTTGTTGGGTGATCGAAACGGCGATCAAGTTGAGGCACAAAGAAGCGCGAGAGCTTTTGGTGAACAAGATTGATCTTTGCACAATAGTGTCTGTCCATGATTTGGGACACCAGCAATATTTTTTTGGTTGCTTTAAAAGCTCGTTGATGGCTATCTATGGGACATGATGGAGTGTGTATTCCTCATAGCACAGGGGCACGAATTCTAGCGATATGGGGATGCTTACGCACCACTCGAGAGGAGATTCATTCCCTATGGTGGCTATCAGTAATAGTGATGCTTATTTTGATACATTACCTTGTGTCGGTAACCTTTGCTTATTGATGTTTGTTTTGTCTTGTTAGCACAAGGGCGTGTGCAGCCCGAAGCATAAAATGTGCTTATTTTTGTTAATCTAACCTATTGGTGCTTGTCGTTTCCAGGGTAATGGGATAAATTCTTGATTGATGGAAGTTAATGGCAATATTGTTTATCTTGGCACTGTGGTGCTTGGTTGTTGCTTAACTATCTTTTTCCAGGTGAAAAGAGGAGTGTGTATAGATGGATGTAGATTGATACAACGGATAGTCATGGGTTCGTAGACTAACCCTAAAGGAAAGAGTTGGAGACAACTTGAAACCGTTCCATAATTGCTTTGTGTTCGGGGAGTCAATATGGCAGAGTCGTGTTCTTCAAGGTGGTAGATTCGCCCATTGATAAAATCAAAGGGGTATGATAAAACTCGTTTGTTGTGGGGGTACTTTGGTACAGTATGATCGTCTAAAGGTGCAGGACAGGACTCTTAGGACCTCGAACTATTTAATGAAGTGGTCAAAGAATCGCGGCGATCGCTGTATGCCGGATGGAGTGGCCCATCTCGAAACATAATGGAGTAAAAAGGAGTGTAGAGTTATTGGTATGCTCCCTCCTGTTGTTGTGGACTCTTGTAGCGGTAGAAACACCATGGGTTCTCGGGGAAAAAATGTTACATTGTCAAATAAAATCAAGGAGCCTAAGGGGAATGCTTCCTGTAGCTAATAATTTGTCCGTAAATGGCAGTTTTCTCAAGACACATTGGATCTTAAGGTAAAAAAGAATGTGTTGCGATGTGGTAGTTTGGACCAGATTCTTCGGCAATAAATTGCAAATATAGGATGGCAAAGGTTGTAAGAGTCAATATTGTTTTATCTTTGATGGGGATGCTGGCTAGGGTAAGGCAAAATGCTATTTGTAAAGCTACTTGTTTGGGTGAGGAACACAAGGGTGGTACAACTTGGTAATGTGGGTGCATCTGAGAAAAGCTCTCCTTAGGAGTTCCTTCATAAGCAGAGCCAAAGAGTGAGCATGGGACAGACAAGCTCGATGGGCATTGGTGATATGGGCTACTATCGACAAGCTATTTGGTGGGGTGAACTAATAAAGCCAAGGCTTAGGTCAAAATTGATGTATGGACCGAGAGACTGAAAGCAAAACCTGGTTACCCCGGATATGTCAGTGTTACCCAAAAATAGAAATGTGGTGGTCAAGAAATTTATAAAGCACTTCCCAGAGTTTGGCAATACGGAGCATGAATTGCAGTGGGAGACGTACTGGAAAGTCTCATTAAACTTGTAAGGTACATTTCACTTTATTGTTATGTAATTGGACTAACCAATTTCGTGGTCAGTTTTCTCTTTGTGTGTGTCCTGAAGGTAGGTATTCCTATCAATTCCTTGAGGGATGTGAGGCAATCGATTAAAGAACCAAGATGGTTTTAAGGTTTGGCATGTGTCAAAAGCCCTAGTTGTATGCAACAGGGATAAATGTCACCTTCATGTAACAAAGAATGACACAAAATGGTGACAAACGTGAAAATGTGGAACGAGTATTGCCCAGAGAGAGAACACACCCAGGTGCTAGGACATCAACACAGGGTGGTGGGTCGGTAGACCCTAGTCGGTTTAAGGAACTTGAGGCCGTAGTGGCTGCCATGAGAGCTATGGCATTAAATGGTCGGCTTTGAGCAATAGAGGAAACACAGCAAGAGTTTACCCAAACTATCCAAGATTTTGGTAATGAAGGTAAAAGAAGCATTAAGTCATATGAAGTTCGGACTAGATGAGATCAAGACTCAGGTTAACCTGATACAAATAGCTATGGGCAATTCGATGATAGCAGATAGGGTCCGAGGACTAGGGTTTCGGAACCTCAGCGGTATGAAGGGAACAGAGATGCTAAGGAGCTTGAAAATTTCTTGTTCGATGTCGAGCATTATTTTCGGTATACGCATACTAAAACAAATAAAGACAAGGTCGCGGTGGCCTTGGTGTATCTAATAGGGGACGCCAAGTTGTGGTGGCGGTCCAAGTTTATTAATGGTGTTTGTCCTATCAAGATATGTGATGAGCTAAATGAAGAGTTAATGAGCTCCTTCTCTCCCGAAAATGTAAAATATAATGCTAAAAAAGAAGCTAAGGGATTTAGCGAATACAGGTTCTATTCGAGATTATGTAAGAGAATAAAAAGGTCTTGATCCTACATAAGAATACTCTACTGACTAGATGTCGTGGGCATATGGGGAAGAGTCTGGTATCCTGCGAAAACCTAAGTCACACGTAGAGGGCACAAGTGAGACATCATTTTGAAGTCCACGACATGAGACTAATGTTGATATAATGTTTGTGGGGTGCTAATACAGGTTCCTTTGTTGGCGTGATAACAAGATGAACTTTTCTAGTAAGTGGATAATGGGGAAGACATCAGTAGATGTGGGGAACTAACTTACCCATGGAGTATAGGCCATGTGTGTCAAGAGATCAAATGTGTACTTTTGTGCTTAATCAACAGTTCTGTCTGTTACAAAGGGAGTGAAGGAGAAACGAAATAAGGGGGCAACTTGATTGGCTATTACAGGGGCCATAAGAGACCATTACGAAGTTCTAGTGAGGGCATATGACCATCTATTTTGCTACTGGAACAAGGGCAAGGTTGTTCGAGAGAATATTGGTGTGTATTCACTTGGCAAATAGTGCAGGTATAATTGAGTAAGAAGAAAACCTCACGAGTGGATGATAATAGCTTGTCGTAGAGACTACGTTCTCAAATAGTCAAAACACCTGAGGTATACATACAAAGGCATACCATGATTGGTGGTAGCATAAGACAATGTGTGCCAACCAAGTATCATACGAGACTTGTGTGGATATGTTTTCAATGATAAAATTGCTTGTATATCTTATAATACAGGATGTATTGAGGAGAACAAAAGGCAAGTACAATGCGATATGGTGTTGGCAACTAGAGATCATCTTTGCATTATTAAGCAACCAAGTGCAACGCGAGCATGTGCTGGCAAACTTGGGTTAATATTGATGATATATGTATGGTGACGCATTCAGTACTTTGGAGGTCTCGGTACGAGATGAGGCAAAGTTGGAGAAGATGCTTAATGTCGAGCAGCGAGCTATTGAGTGATGAGTCATAACACGTTTGCTCATGGCCAGGTATGTTACTTTTGTATTTGTGTAGGTTAATGAGTAGATCGTGGAGCACAGAGAAACTACAAGGCACTTGTTCGAGTGGATCGATGGTTTGTTACTTGTCTTTTGCCCAAGCCACAATCGAAGTAAAAGTGAGGGAGCATGAATCTAAAACTCAACATGATAGAAGTGGAACTGGGTCATAATGAGTTCGTGGTCAGTCTAGATGGTTACGGATGTGCAACATAATCAAAAAAGAGATAGAAAGAACCCAGGATCGAGGCTTGAATTAGTTGCTTGAATGATCAAAAGGCGGGACAGGAAAAACATATCAAATCGAGCACGAATCGAAGATGTGCTGCCACGGAGGTCCGTATCGGCTCAACAGGTGATGAAGAACTGGTGTCAATATCAATGAGAACTATCCCTGCTTGGACTACATCGATGAGGACATCGGTAGAGGAAGTGGGGGAGAATGTCAGAACCATCCCTTATGGGGCTACATCGATGAGGCCATCGATAGAGTAAGTGGGGGAGAATGTCAAGGCCATCCCTTATTATATTGTGACATTGCCTTGGCAAGCCCGTTCATGACCGAGCAATGGTGGACCGAGAGATGATATAAGCAATCCCTAAGGAGCTACCAAGCCAAGGATGCAAGTTAAGATGCTTTGGGAAGACGATGAAGGCCCTATCCAGAAAGTGTCCTCATTTGGGATGAAGCAACGTCTACTCACGACATTCCTGCTAAGTTTATTTAGCTCTTTAGGGGGAAGTGGTCTGGTGTCGGGTCTCCACCATCCCCCTCGTCTGGGCTAGCGACCGAGCTTCCTTGGTGTAAGCGACCTACTCCTAGGCCCATGTGGGGCCTAGGTGTACGGGCAGTGAGGCCTAGTGGTTGGCGCACTGTCTCCCTGAAATAAATACCTAGGGACGGTTTGGGGCCATAGGGCCCCATATCGCGCTCGTGGCTGAAGTACGAGGTTGGAGTGCAGCTATCGCTAGGCCCTGGGGGATTCAAAACTCTAAAGCCTTAGCGCATTGTGACCCTGAGAAGGCTAGACCGAGATAACTCCTTGGACAATGAGGCATGAGAAAGGTTGACTTGTCTAGGTAACACCCATTTCAAGTGCCGCACGGCTTGCCAACCGAGCAAAGGGGGCATGTTCGTGACACTCCGCACCATTCGAACCTCCTTCTATAATTTTTTTTCTTTAAATCCTTACAAGAATTTAATCAAACACCTATAGTGCATTCTCATATATGATCAAATAATTCAATAAAACACTCTACTAAAAACTCAAATCTAAATTCAACCAATTAGATTAATTCTGAGAATTAATTTCTTAAAATTGAGATTAGATTATATCTAACCCTCAAGAATAACTCATAATCCAAGTAAAACATTTAGATTTCATCTATCAAATCATGATTCACTCTTTAACATCTAGAAATTAAATTAATCCATTAAAATTCATTTTAACATCAAAAGACAATAGAATTGATTGAAAATCAACATAAAATAATCTAATCTATTGTGTTAAAGAGTGAAGATTGATTTAATTTAATTTCTAGATGTTAAAGAAGAAAATGAATTTCATCTTTCATCTTCTTTAACATCTTCCAACGTGAAATTCATTGAACATGAAGATTGATTCTTTCATCTTCCAACGTGAAATTCATTGAACATGATGAGAGAAATCAAAATCTCTTGTGTGCCTATTGATTATAAATGATTTAAGAAGAAAATGAATAGAAATTGGATAAGAAAATCCAAGAAAACTAAAGAGGTGTTTGGGAGAATCTTAAGAGAAAATAAGAGATAAGTTTAGACATAGCTTTCTTTCTTGAGAAAATAATAATTGTCGTCAAATTCTAATTAGAAATAGGTGATAAAAGCTTTATTTAATAAATGTGTCGAATAATACCATAAAACCATCACTTTAGTTTTTTTTACAAAATTGTCATTATTAATATTTTACAACCTTTTGTAAAAAATAGTCATCATTTGATTAATATTAAAACAATCTATTTAAAATTACTCAAATTTAATTTCATTCTTTATTAAACCTATTAAATATATTTTTGACAAATACTTGCCACGAAAAATTTATTGGAAATCAATTTAGTTACCCAAATTATTTTCTGAAATTAATTAATTAGTCAAAGTCTATCCCAAAATTCCAACTCGATTCCGATAATTCACCCGAATCTTCTTGCCTATTTTCCGGGTGTTACAATGTGGCTCACTAGCTCATCAATTATAAACTCCTTCTTTTTGTGCTTCAGAGAGCTGCGGTAATCGAACCAAGACTTGGGCAGTTTCTTAATGAGGACATTTGCTTGTAAGACTTCACACATCTTCATGCCCTCGGCCAGGATATCGAAAACTGGCTTCTCGTAATCATGGATCTGATCCATGACCGGTTTGTCATCGAACATCTAAAATTTTAGCCACTTGCCGACTACGTACTTCTTTACTTCAGCATCGTCGGCTCCATACTTCTTCTCTAGCATGTCCCATATGGCCTTAGCACTTTTCTCCATAAAGAACATATCAAACAGTTTGTTTGTCATGTTACTTAAGAGAAAGCCATGAACAGTTTTGTTATCCTTCTCGTATTTTTTGATGGACTCTTGAGCAGAAGTAGGAACATCAGCAGTCTGTTGGACAACACTTGTGGTGGTAGGAGTGTCGTCACCATCAACAGCTTTGAAAGCAGCGTCTAAGGATGATAAAGTTGTTGGTGTCTGGGGTAGCGACTTAAGCAACACATAATCAATATCATGATGCTCGAAGAAGATGATTATCCGTTGAGACCACCTCTAATAATCTACTTCATCCAGTGCGTCGAGCTTTGACAAATTAGACACAAGCTTTGACACGGGGTTTGACATATTGCAGTATATGAAATTATTTCTAAATTGTTGGTAATATTACTGCAAAGGAAAATTGTTAGAACTGACTAGATAATAATAAACAGAAATTAAAGGTTGATAAAGAAACTGTGTCGTGGTATAAACCACTACTTTAGAAATGATTCCGTCTTGATGTGTGTAATCGTTGCAGCAAGCGGTCGTCCTCCAAGGTTAACACGGTAGATCCGATAATTGTACACCCAAAGATCAGAGTGGACTGAGCGGAATTGCTCTTTTCACAAACAGAATAAAACTAAGTTTGAAAGTAGAGTTCAAGATACCTAGAATTATGAAAACCTTTCTCTATTTATAGGTTGTATACGTAGGCTACATATGGAAAATAGTATCCGTCTTAAACACTGGTTTCCATTTTTCAAGCCTAGTCAACTGCTGAATTTAAGCCACTCGTTTATTAGAGTATAAGAATCAAGAATTAAACAGCAGATTAATTCTGATTTTATTTTAATTAATGGACTAATTTATAGCTAATTAAAACGTTTCAGTTTTAATAAATATCCCATAAAATAGGTTCAAAAAACAGGTCTAAAGAAATTATTCTGATTTTTCTCCAAAAAGATAAAACTGAGCTAACCAGTGGCGACGGTATGTGCGTGCGTGCGAAAAAATTGTTTAACCACATTCAACAAAAGAAAGTATGGAAAACTCTTTATATACCCTTCCAAGGGATGTGCCCTCCCAATGTGGGATACATATAACCAACAATATGAACATCCACCAATAATCATAATCCTCGCATGCTTAGAGGAAGAATCAAAAGACCTTGACAACACTGATTGAAGGAGCCTTACGTGTGCTACTTATACTACGAGTTCTAGCGTTAGCCATTAAGAGAACGATCGGTTCGGTTCTTAACCGAACTGAATTTTCTAAAGTTGAATTTATCGTACTTTTAAAAATTTTAATTGTTAATTGAACCAAATTTTTTAAAAATCATTATCCGAACTGAACTAAGTTCAGTTAATTCGATCAGTTTTCAAACTAATAGGAATTTATAAAGGAGAATACTTTAATTCACAAGCTTGGTCGAATATTAATTTTTATCAAAAAATATTTATATTTTTTATATACAATAGTATCCAATCCATTAGTCGATTATTTTTTTTACACATCAACCGACAGCTTTATTGATAAATAAAAGTAAAACAAAACATAATATATTAGAGATTTTAAAACATATAAGCAACAAAAAACTGTAAATCTAAAAAAATAAGTGTTGCACCGATCAGATCAGACATTTCCTTTTTGCACCAAAGAAAATCTCTACAATCAATTGTAGGAAGGGTCCTATGGAGCTCTCAAAACACGAACTAGATGAAATCCCCAAAACCGACAACCATCTTTCACACCTATTCTAAAGACGACGATCTGCTACAGATTAAATCGACAAACAACCCAAAAGGGGATCAAAATTTTCGTGACTACCGAATAACACGAATAAGAAATAAGCGCCTTGAGGGTAACCGTACGAACACCAAACACCCACTAAAGTAACCATAGAACATGCCATAAGACAGAGACATGCTATGAAAGAAGAGAAAACGTGTCACAGAAATAGAGAAAAGCGCATTATATGTGCGAAGAAAAAAAAACAGACCAAATAAATTGAAATATAAAAACGAAAGAAAATATTTTATCACCGGCGACGATAATCAGATTAATACTAGTGACACCACCGATTAAACAATGAAAAAAAGAAAGAAAAAGAGAATGAAAGTGAACTATGCTTAGAAAGAAAAAAAATTAGCAGTCATTAGTCGATTATTCTATATCAAGTACTATAGAGCTTTATTATAAATAGACTTTTACAATCTAATTTATTTTATTCATAACGTCAAACACTAATATTATTTAAGAAATCTATCATTCTATTTTACTTTTTTAACCGGTTGTTGATAAAAAGATATGTCAATTTAATATTATAGTTAGGCGATAAAAAAACGTTTTGCGTTCAACGGACCATAGATTTCCACATCACAAGGCGCGAAAAGGACGAAACATTGAAAAATGAGTAGGGTTGTAAACGAACCGAACGTTTAGCGAATCGTTCGTGAACCGTTCGGCGGAAAATTTATTTATGTTCGTTTATTTATTAAACGAACGAACATGAACAAGATTTTTTGTTCGTTTAATTAAATGAACGAACACGACCAAATGGCTTGTTCGTGAACGTTCGGTAATCCGTTCGTTTATGTTCGTTTGTTTATGTTCATTTATGTTCGTTCGTTTGTGTTCGTTTATGTTCGTTCGTTTATATTCATTTAAATTTATTCACATATGTCTAGGGGTGTTCATTGTTCGGTTAAACCGAACTAACTGACCGAACCAAAACAAAATTGGTTAATGTATTAGATAATTTTAGGTTTCAGCTAACGGTTAAGAGTTTTTTCAAATTTTAATTATCGATTAAGTCGTTTAAAATCGGTTAATTAACTGAATTAACCGAACTAACCCAAAATATTTGTTTATGTTCGTTCGTTTGTGTTCGTTTATGTTCGTTTATCATTTAAACGAACGAACACGAACAGGCTACATTCCTTAATGAACGAACACGAAAAAGAAATTTTCTGTTCGTTTATGTTCGTGTTCGTTTATTTGTTCGGTTAAAGTTAAACGAACGAACATGAACACACCCTCATCCGTGTTTGTTCGGTTCGTTTACAGGCCTAAAAAGGAGCATTATTTTAAGCTTAATGTAACATGTGTTCATTTTATTTTGAGCCGGGAGCGAATTTTGACAACAAAAACTTTGAGTGCCTACTTAAATTTTTTAAAAGTTTTAAAAGTTTAAATTAAAATTTTCAAATTTTTTGAGGAATTTAATTTAAAATTTTTAAAAACAAATTGTATTTAACTATTTTTTTTTTAAAAAATTAGAATTTATGAGAAATTTTAAAAATTTTAGGAGAGAGTTAATTAAAAAGATTTAACATAATAAGATTTTTTAAATTTTGATGGGCCAAATTTTAATTTTTAAATTTTTAAAGAGATAAATTTTAAATTTTTAAAATTTTGTGGCGGTTAAGACTACCCTGACTTCCATAACCTATGGTTTTGAAAAACTAAAATCGAAGTTTTTTTTTTTTTGATAGTATGCATGTTTATTTTATGGTCCATATTCGGAAAGCGAAATTGTCCCTCCCAACAATGTATAAAATATTTTTGAGTGAATGAATTTAAGATTGAAAATTAAATTATTATGATAAATTACTTAAAATATAAAATAAAAGAGAAAAAAACATAAAAATGAGAATATCACTTTACAAGACTAAAATACATACACGACCACTATAATAAATATTTGGCTAATAAAGTGGTATGATGGAATTTGAAATAACTAAAACTCAAAATAGATCATGAGAGTTACTTAGAAGTAAAAAAATATTCCCTTCTCCTATAAAATTTATCTATTTTATGTTTTAAAATTGTCTCACTTAAATTGTCTTATTGAAAAACACAACTACTTTTACTAGATATATTTCCTTTTCTGCTCTCTTTTCTAATTTTCCAACAAAATAAATTTTAACTTTTAAGGATAAAATTATCATTTTAATTATTTTACAACACATCTCTTATATACATTTTTTTCTTCTCAAAACGACGTAAAAAGTCAATAAAAGACAGATTTTGTGGGGCAGATGAAGTAATAACCTACAGTTCAGGGGTAGTTATTGTCCAATTTTTTGTATTAAATGTGTAGAGATATTTATCTATTTAAACCCCAAATTTTAATTTATTCAGGCTTTGCCCTCAATTTTTATGTTTATTTATACCTTGATCCTCTAAGTTTAATTTATGGCTTTGTTCTTACCATGATGAAAAATGGCGTTGTTCGTGTTTGAGTAACGTCATTAAAATATTAAAAAAATAGTAAAGTAAAAAATATATATAGGAGCGTCCATGGGCATAGATTTCCACACCAAATGTTGGGGAAAAGACAAAAGAATGCAGCAAATTGTGAGATGTAAAAGACGAAAAAAATTTAAAACAATACAATATAATAATACGAAATATATACGTTTATTAACATTTATATAAAATATGTAAAATAGACAACTGTGGATAATGATGAGACGGGGTTAGGGTGCTTATCGAGCGAGTCGATCACGAGTTGAGTAGTGCTCGATTCGTGCTCGTTAAAAAATTTTGTTGCTCGACTTAATTTGTTGCTCATTAAGCTTGCTAAAATTTTGCTCAACGCGTGCTCGTTAAAAAATGCCGTTGTTCGACTCGACTTGTTGCTCGTTAAACTCGCCAAAAAATTTTACCTTATTTTTTAAAATATAGGTAAAATCTAGTAATACCATTAGTGTTTAATATATACATACAAATTCAGGAAAAAAAAAACATGAAGACTGAGGAGATAAATAAAAGAACATGTCGTGATTGAGTTAAAGATGAAGTCGATATTCAAGTACAAGACCCTTTTTAATTTCTCAACAATATTCGATGAACAAAAAAAATAAGAAAAAACCTTAAGAATTTTAGTGTTTTAAATTTCGATTGCATTTTTATATTAGAAATAAAACCTTTTTCCATTTAATAATCATTAAAAACGCTTAAAAAAGAGAAGAGAATGCTAATTATTATAATTTAATTTCTTACTAGTATTAATTAACTTATGAAATTCTTGGTAAATACAAAATTTTTTGTAAATTTGAAACCAAATATTTCATTAATAAATTACTTAACAAGTCACTGAACAGTTTTTAACTAGTATTTAAATTTCTTGGAATATAATTTTTTAAGATAGCACTAAAAATCATTTAAAATTTATAAAAGAAAATAATGAGCTGCTCCTGAACTTATCGAGTCGAGTTGGATCTTGCTCAACTCGACTCATTAAGATCTCGAGTCGAGCTCGATTTAGAGTCGGCTCAACTCGAGTCGAGCATTAATCGAGTCGATCTCGAGCTATTTGCAAGCTGCTCAACTCAATAAGCACCCCTAGACGAGGCGAGTGGATTTTTGCCCGTCTCGACTCTAAATTTTTTCACAAAATTCAATTTGTATTGTTTTCAAAAAAAATTTAAAAAATACTAAATATGTGATATATAATAATTATAAAAATAATAGAAGTACGGGTGGGAATTGATAAGGAATAACCGAAATTCTCCTCTACCGGGACGGGGATGAGGAAAGTTTTATCACTGAAGTTGAAATGAGGATGAAGACGAGGATTGCTATATCAGAACCATAGGGATAACCGAACCGTAGCCGTATAAATAACCTCGGGGATCTAAAAAATATTTGCAAAGATCTTGATATTTTACAAGATTTTTAAATTATATATATATACCCCTAATATATATCCAATAAAAACCAAAATTATATTATTATCACTTTAATTTTCTCTCAACCTAGCCACACTCAAATTTTTCAACATGTTTCTATTTTAATTTTTAGATATAAGCTAAAATCATTGTATAAGTCTTCCCTAACACAACGCCCTTTCATTATTCATCATCTCTTAATTGCTCCCAATTGAAGAATCCAAACTGAATTGACCATTTATTTTGGTTAGTAAAATAATAATTTTGTTTATTTCTTTTGGGGATGAGAATTCTTCGAAACTCGCGCGGGAAATATATATAGACAAAAAAATTTCTAAAGTATTTAATAAATGTTCCCTCAAATCGTAACCGCAAATGTTGAAGATAGAATAAATAATGCAAAATCGACTTCACCCCACCAATTTTCCCGCCCTAAACAAAAATGACATTTTACCAAATACGTCATGCGGAATAAATTTCATCCAAACCGGACGAAGCCCAAAATTTTAAATGACAAAACTTGATCCACCGCACGTCAAAATTAATTTTTTTTTAAAAATTAATCCTATTAAATCAGATCGGACCGAAGTGAGTTTTTAATTTTTTAATCATCACTTATTGTGTGTTGAATGGAAGTAGAAATGATTGCATCGATGTTTGATGGTACCAAAAGGCATCACATTATCAATTTGATGATTTTATCACTACCGTTAATAAAATCATAACTATTCACACAAAAAAAGTCATTTTAAAAAGTTATTTAAACTAAATAGTTTTAGTTTGAGTAATAAAAGAATTTTATATAAATTTATCAGTTTTATATTCATATATTTTTTAAAAAATAATTTTCTACCGAGTTAATATTCAATTAATGGACAACACCAATTCAATTATCATTTTTAAACAATAATATAAAAAATAGTCTATCAAAAATATTTGCCAACCTTCTATTTAACCATTGTAATAAAATACTCATTTATCATAAAGTATCATACTTATTTTTTTCAAAATAATTAAAATAAAACAAACAAACGTACAAAAGAACTATATAATAAATTAATATTGTCTTAAAATTAAATAAATGTAAACATATTTTGAATAGAAATATTACAATAGAAATATAAAGCAATACACAAATCAAAGAAAATTTATATTAAATGATTGCATTGGTACTTCATGGTCAACAAAAAGGCAGAACATAATGAATTTGATCCCTCCATATAATATAATATAATATAATTTTATGAGAATATATAATACTATATTAATGTATAGTTTATTCTAAGAACAGACATTGATGTTTCAGTTGCCTTGCATTTTTCTCACCAGCCTCGTCAACATGTCTCTTCACTCTTTATATAATTAATAAATTATTGGATTTTCTTTTTTGTGTAATTGAAAAATTACTTTATTACTGATTATGTAAAAAAATATTTTCTTTTGGTTTACGTAAGTCAAATTCGCGTTTAAATAAAAGCGAGTTTTAAACTCGTACTTAGCTAAAAGCGAGTTTTGTGCAAAAAAAAATTGATAAATTATTTTTTTATTTCTTACTTATCTACTCAACACATAACTTGCATTTAACTAAGCGCGAGTTTAGAACTCACTTTTGGCTAAACGCAAGTTTACATAGACTAAAAGAGAGATTTTTTTACATAACCATTAATTAGGATAAATTTTTAATTATTTTTCTAAAAGAGAATATTCTCTTAATTTTGCCTAGCCTCAACCTCGAAAATAAAATACAAAACGCATCCTAATATTAGTAAAAGTCGATACTATTTGGTAAAGAGTAACTTAAAAATGTTTAAATTTATAGGAGTTAAAAATAAGTTATATATTTCTAAAAGACAAAAAATAATTTTACATACTTCAATTTTTTAAATTTTCAATATTTTTGGAATAGCCATGATGTTCCGTCATTACATCAAAATAACTTAATTTGAATTAAAATTTTATCTTCTCTAATTTTTTTCAGATTAAATGCCTATTGAGTTCTTAATATTTTAAACTTAAACAACTAATTCTTCTCAATATTTGATTCTAATTCTATTGTAGATAATAAACGAAACCTTGTAAGTTTATTTATAGCAGTAAACTTCTATAGTGATAAAACAATGTTTCAATGAAAAATCAATTCTTAAATTATGTCTTTTGTTTGTTTTTTACATTTAAATTATCTTTTGTTTAAAATAAATCCCTAAACTATCATTTTTTGTCACTTTAAGTTCCTAAACTATTTTTTGGTCAAAATAAGTATTTGAACTCATTGACGAAGCCAATGTATATTGAGAGGTATCAATTAACACCCCAAAAATTTCCAGAACTTTTTTCCTATATAAATTTAATATATATAATATAAAAAAGCGGGCTACTTTTTACCACTATAGTAGTCCCAATTTATCAATATCGTCCTTATGGTATTTTCACATCAATTGGTCTATGAAATAGTCGAATTGCATCACCATTTAAGGTTTAGGAATATTTTTATGTTTCATAATCACTTTAGATTGATAAAAAATTATTAGGGTTTGCGATTTAGAAATTAGGGTTAGAGTGTCGGTCAATGGGTAAACGGTAATGCAATTCGACTATTTTAGGGGACAAATTGATACGAAAATATCATAAGGCCAAAATTGATAAATTAAAACTACTATAAGAACAAAAGTAACCCTTAAGCCTAAAAAATGACACCATTTAAAAAGTTTTAACATCTTTTAAAAAGAAATAGACCCTACATTGCCCCAATCTAAAAAGAAATTGACCCCGCATCTACCACACAAAAAATAAATACACTTTTTCTAAAAATTCTTTATTTTTAAAATTAACTCTACCACACATCTACCCACTTTGATTGTACCTCTTTTATTTTATAAAACATTTAATAATAAAAAATTTAAAACCTTCATCCTAAATTCACAATTCCACGACACCCACTTCTCTCTTTCCTAAAATTTTATTTTCTCTAAGAACCCTAACCCATAATCTTCATCCTTTGTTAGTATAATATTATTTTATAAATTTGTGATATTTAACAATTTTCAAAAAGAATGACGAATCAAATCATATTCTAACATCAATGTAAAGTTAATTAAATTTTCTTATTGTATTCTTTGAGTTTCAATGTTTCAATATTTTTAAAATTATTATTTGATATTGATAATGAGTTAGTGTTTTTATGTTTGAGATTACCAAAGATATTGGGTTGCTTTAAATTTTGAGATAATTATTGCTATTGTCTATAATAAGTTAATAAATTTATTGTTTTCGTTCGAAGACATACATCATTAACATGTGTTCAAACAAGGAGTTCTCAAATTTGAAACGAATTCAAGACCTTGCTATGAAGATGGTTGATACAAAAAAAAAGATATTGCTTATCCTTTGATATATCGTTTGGTGAAGCTTGCATTGATTTTCCCGGTTGCTACGGCATGTGTGAAAATAATATTTTTTGTAATGAAGATTGTGAAAAATCGCTTGCGAAATCGAATTGGAGATCAATGGATGAATGATTGTTCGGTTACATATGTTGAGAAACATATTTTTAATAGCATCGACAAGGAAAAAATAATTCAACGATTCCAAAACATGAGAAAGCGTCGTGGACAATTGTAAGAAAAATGGATGAGTTGTTGAACTTTATTTGATGTATCTTTTCTTTTAATTACTTTTTAATAGCTTTGTAATAATCTTACGTTAGTTTAACTATATTTTACATTAATTTATTGAGTTTTAATATTATGTATTAATTTATATGACTTTATTTAGATACTGTAGTTTGAAATTATAACACCGTATTTAAAAAAAATTTGTTCCGCCCCTGCCTGAACTATTTCATTTTTTTAGTTCCTAAATTATATATTGGTCAAAAATTTTTTGTGATGTATCAACATTTTATTGGTCAAAATAATTTTTTACTTAGATAACTATTGGACCTAAAGTGACCAAAAATAATAATTTATGGATTTATTTTGACAAAAAATAATTTAAGACTAAAAGCAAATAAAAAGTATAATTTAAAAGTTGAATTTTCATTTAAGCCGATAAAACAAATATAATCCACCAAATGATTAAAAATTATATCAACATTAAAAAGAATTATTATAATTTTGAGTTTAAAATATTCTAGAGGGCAAGTTGATTAAGTCCGTTATTTGAAACTAATAATAGAAATTTGACATTAAATTTTTAACATGTTTTTTTCCCTGCTGTGGTTCACCCGTTTCCTTAACCTCGTTCACTAATATTGGTTAACTTCTCTCTATTTTACTATTTAGGGTAAACTACATTAAGGTCACTCAATTATTAATAATTCTACATTTGGGTCACTCAAATGTTAAAAATTATAATTGGGTCACTCAATTAATTTTTAGTTATAACGAGTCACTATCCCGTTTAAATGCAAACATACATTAAAATGTTGTTGTTAGAAAATACATTATAGATCACTCAATTATTAGTGAAGCTACAAACATGTCACTCAATTATTAAAACTTACAATTGAGTCACTTAATTAAAATTTGATTACAATTAAGTTACTATTTTTCTGTTCTTTATTTTTTGTGTGAAGAGATGGATGGGGTCATGTTTATATAGGGAATGTGTTGGACGATGAGCCTTCTTGAAAAATAATTGACTTTCAAACGCAGATTGATGAACATGTTTTCCAAAAAAAATTAATTTTTTGAGAAAAGTATGAGCCAGAAACATATCTTTTTGTAAAACAATAAAATTTTGTGGAATGCGCGACAATAATTTTTGTTTATTCGAATTAAATAATTACGAGTTCTGAACAGATGTATGACGTAAATAAAAGACGCGTTCAATTATCAACACTTTTTTAAATATACCGTTGACTGGTTATTTCTTCTTCCTACATGACCAAAATAGATATCATTTCAGTAAATAATTTATTAAGTTAATTCATTAAATAATTTGAAAATTAGTATTATGGTACCTTATTAGTGTGAGAACTTTTAAGAGTCACATCCATAAAGGAGAGTAGGGAATTTTTGTTAAGCTTCCACTATGTATACCCCAATCATTCTTCATTCATATCTCCAATGTTTAAAACTCTCTACGACTTGGTCATGTTTTGGACTGATTCACCTATTCTTTCCATTTATTCATCGTCTTTCGGTTTACTTATTTTTCATTTTTGAATAGTTCTGTGTATCTAGTAGATTCTTTTGGAATATGTCAAGTTGTATTTCTTTTGGTGAAAAAGATATAATTTCATTGACCGGAAATCATATATCAGATATATTATCACGTGCCTCATTAAAAACCTTCATATTCTTAATTAGAAAAAAAGAGTACACATAATAATACTCAATTAAATAAATAACAAAACAAACCCAGATCAAGAATTACAAAAGACTATCAAGGTCCTCAAAACACTCACTCGCCAATCTCAATCTCATTTATCTGAAGCAGCCCTTTGACATCTTCTAGTATGTAAGGCAGTGCACATCAAAATCCGAGGGGCCTGTGACCTTAGTCAAATAATCAGCAACTTGATTACCACTACAGGGAACATGCTGAAACCTAACAATTCACGGACGCTTCACCAACTCATGAATATGCAAAAGAATGGAAAGCATACCATGACGAACACGACTGGGTTTAAGTAAGCGGATGGCATCGTGGCAATCCATCTCCACCTTTCTCCCAAGCACTCATCATACCAATATAAGCTCCCCACAATTCGGCCTCGAGGATCGAACATATACCTATATAGTTGTACAAACCAATTCGTCAAGTTGTATTTAAACCTTGCATGATCATTGAATACGAATTACAATATGTCAAATAAATGGATTTTGATCAAAGAAAATTAGGCCGAATTAAAATACGAATCAGGTTTGGACTTTATTATTCATTGTCTAAGCCCGATTGGTTTTCAAACTGTATAATATAGTATATTTTTTATATATTATGTAATTTATATCATATAAAAATTGAAGATATAATATTATAAAATAATTATTAAAAAGGTTAAATTATATATGTTTAAAGCTTTAAAGATTCTATTCCCTTGTTCAAAAAAAAACTTTAAAGGTTGAAATCCTAACGTTTTGAATGAAAAAAAACTGGTTTGGAAGAGTCACCCCTATATTAAACCTCTGCAAAATTTGATTCGAAATATTCACAAATAAATCATATACTAATAATTAAAAACCTAAAAGGTTAATAAAATAAAATATATAAAACTATTAAATATTAAAAAATAGTATAATGTTTTAAAAAAATACGAGTGAGCGCCAATAAATTTAAAGGGATCGTTTACACTTATAGATGAATGTAAAAAAATTTGAGATAGTGGTTTGAGGGACGGTGGAATGAAGTTCAAGACTGGTGATGCTACAAAGGAACGTGATGTTCTATAGGTCCGTGACGTTGAGAATCAGGTTATTGTACTGTACTGGAGGTAAGGGTCTACAAAATAGATCATAACCGTTAATTGATATAACCGTTATATTTAATGATTAATTAATTTATATTAAAATTTAAACGGTTTCGGTTAATTAAATGTTAAAATATTGGTTAATGATTAATCATTAACCATTATGAAATTATTTAGACATAAAATGAAGTTTGTGAATAGAAATTTTTTATTTAAATACTTTTTCTGAAATTTTAATACAATATTTATCGGAGAAATAATTTCGTTATTTTCAAAAAAATTAGTGAACGTTTAAAAAAATTGTAATAGGTTACAAGTTTATCTGTAACCAAACCGTTAAGTAGCGGTTAACCGTTTGAAAAATTTAATAGTTAATTATTTCTTAATGGTTAGATTACGGTTTAATAACCGCTATAACGGTTAATCACTCGTTTATGTTAAATGATACAATTAATCTACTATAAACACTCTTAATTGGAGGTTGACGGTTGTGTTAAGAAGGATGTAACAAGAGGTGAGTTGGTGGTGGTGTTATGCGAGGGGAAGACAAATACTTTAAGTTAGAGTGTACATGTCAGCTATTTAGATCGAGAAGTGTTATTTCTGAGAGACGCGATAGTTTAACACAATAATCAGTTGTTAGAGGAGTCTATTTTGTGGATTACAGAGTTTATGTACAGGTGGGATATGCTGGTGCTCATGTATCGGATGAAGGGGTCGACATGATTGAGTGTCTAGTGGTCGATCGACGGGTTGGGGATGTGGTGTAATTCTGTTGAGTTGGAGATATCGATTTGGAGTTAGAGACGAAAGATTCGAGCAGAGTTGTTTCGAATGAATTGACAGTATCGAGGATATTATAGGTGTGTTTTGGTGTTGCGTTCGTTTGCGTTGTGTTCCCAATTAATCGTGTTGTACTTTTTTTTCCTTCCAACGAGGAATAAGTTTTTAAAGAGACAACAATCAATATTGATAGATTTAAGACTTTGTATAAAAAAAATTTGTTTTTATTTTTTAACCCTTTCTTAGTAAAATTATACTTGCTGATAAAAAATTTTGAGATTCTTAAAGTCACCTGCAGGCTGAAACAACATGGCCTTTTAAATCAAATCATGAACCAGCAGGAGTTCGTAGCAACCAGCCTCAGAATCCTTGCAGAAATCAGCTTGCTTTCCTGCAATTTTCGAAGCACCCTCAAAGCACCGAATTGAACAAGTCTTCCTTTCCAGTTGCAACACCAGGCCATAATCATCTAGGATTGATCACAGGCCAGCAAACTATTTTTCTCCAATCAAAACTTGCCAACAAAACCGCAAAAAATTCAAACCATCGTTTATGAGAGCCAATTTCTTTAAAGTGGGGTTGATTTTATTTTTAATATTTTCATAAATAAATTTATAAAAGAAAATTCAGAAGTTACAGGATGTCAAATTGCCACCCACATTCCCTGGTGGCTCTGCCCATGTCTCCATTCCTCATTAAATGTAATACTTTTAAATAAACAAAATTAATTAAATTGTAAGTAAATAATATTTAACTGTTCCTGTATATTGTTTAAGCGGACATATAGTTTTCTTTATTTTTTTAACATACTAATATTCGTTTATATTTTTTTAACCTTTATCAAGACACACACTTTACACACACATGTTCGAATTTAAATCTCTTAAAATAAACTTCATCCCATTAGAGTCACTTGTTGGTTTCATATAATTTCCTTTATATTGGTAACAAGTGCAAATTCCTTTTTTATTGTGTTGCTATGCATGTGTGAGTGTTACTGCTTCTCTTCTTTTGATAACACCGAGCCCTCAAATCCTACTAGATAAACCCTAATTGAAATAAAGCAAAAGTAAACTGATAAAGTGACCATTGTACCATATCCAATCTTCATGTTCCTTGCTTTGTGTCTACTCTTTCACGTTCAAAGTTGATGAATAAATAAAAATAAATAAATAAACACCCCCACATGATTTTTAAACTTTGATTTGTAGGACCATATGATGTTTGAACATATACATATCGATGTCAGATAACATACTGAATATGCTTCGAATATAAAAGAATTCTCATCATATCTTATTATTCCTCATTTTTTTAAAAGTTCTATATCACTATATTTATTTGATATCGTACACGTATTACATTCCGTCCATATCTACAAAATGGTAACCTAGGATACTCATTTGGTGCAGTGATGTGCACATTTTATGCGTATATAATTTAGTAATACTAAAACAGTGATGAGTCCAGCTAGGTCGGTTCGGATTAGTCAAGATAAAGTCTTGAACAACCGGAGTCTGGAAGGGCAACAAAAAAACAGTGGTGGGTCAATATGGTTAATGTGCCGGGAAAAACAGTGTGGAGGAATCTCTATGGAGTTGGCCTTCCAAAATCCTGAGTTTGCTCATCTTCTCTTCACACCAATGCAATTGTTGTTCGGTTAGATCAGCCATTCTCAAAACCCTAGACACCACTTTTAGGTCAATTAGACCCATCAATATGTCCATCCCTTTCTCCATTTTCACTTTTCTTCTCCTTATGCATTTCTTAGCCCTTTGGAGGTCTTTGAGCTTCATCCTTTTCTGTAATCGTATCCATATGAAACTAATTAGTTTTACATGCTTTTGATGAACTCGTAATCGGATTTAATAATGTAATCAAACTTATATTGCATGTAAAGTTTTGAATCAATTTGATATGTGTAATGCTTGTTGAGGGAACTTCTGACTCCTTTGAAAGAAGTTCGTAAAAGTGTTGTCTGCTAAGCAACTGACTGAACCTCTAACAATTGATTTTATCTCTGTGTCAGAGTTGTGTCTCCTTACTTTATCAAGAGCGTGAATGGTTCACAAATTCGAAAACACCTCAGATGGAAGCTTGAACCACCAACCTATTAAATATATAGGTCACAAACTTGGAAGTTGGGCAGACATTCCCAGCTCTATAAACTATAATCGACTCTTGATATTGTACGAGAGAAAAAACTCTGACATAAAAATAATATCAGTTATTAGAAGTTCAATCGACCATCTGACCTACACCAATTTACAAACTTCTTTCAAAGTATTTAAAAGTTCTCTCAACAATGTCCATTGAGATATTCCTCTTCTGTATTAAAAGAAATTATGAAAATGTATAAAACTAAACGGGCTATAATTTGAGAACTTACTTTGGCATTAACTTTTTTCATGACTTGAAGGAGTGTAGGGTCAACTGAACCTCTTCTCTTCTTTCCAAAGAATTTTTTAATGATTTGGCATGGTTTCTCCTTGTCTGCCTTGAGAAAATTCATGAAGGTTTGGATTCCATCCTCCATTATCACTCCAAATGTGTCTGCTGAGATTCTTGGCCCAAACCCTTCACCCCTTTCATCTTCTTCATAATCTTACCCCCGCATCAAAATAAGGTAAAAATATCATAAATGTTAATAAATATTACTCCTTTATGATTTAGCCAATGAATTGGGATACAGGTGGTTATACTGAAAATGTTATGATTTACCTCGATATTCAGGGACCAGAAGCAGCTTCGGGGCCAAAAGCCTCATCCTGGCATACACCTCGGGTCTCCGCCCTTGCTCGTAAGGCTCGTTTTCGATGTATCTTTGTAGAAGAACCTGGAACTGCTGGAACTGCTGAGCAACCACGGCGGGGGAGTCGGAATCTTTCCGAGCGGCTCGTTTACGTTCGAAGTTCTTGTAATTCCAATTGAGTGCTTCCCAAGTCAAGCAAATTTGAGAAACGTATGCAGATTCCAGTTCATGGTAAGGGTTTTGTCTGATATCTGATGAGTTTTTGTTCATTGTGGCAAACCTGTGGACTATTCTCTCGGATATTGATCTTGGGCAAGCTTGAATCGACCTCAGTGACTCTGCAAAAACAATTTCAAATCCATCACACAAGTATACATTGTTCATATACTTTTATATATATGCATATTGTCATGCCCTAAAGAGGTGAGGAACATTAATCTCACATCAAAAAATCAAAAAAGAAAGGTCTGATCATAAAAGTGATGACGGTGCACATTATATCATAAATGTTTTTTTGGAAGAGAATAATGACCTGTGACAATATATTACCAGTTTCTTGGAGCTTTTGTGCACTGATTCTGTCTAGGAACATCATCTCTTCATCATATTTTTGAAATACTGTGTAGGATTCCCATTTAGGACAACTTCTTGAGGAAGATGAAAATGGATCATCAGTTACTGAATCTCTGCAATTTTTGGAGCTTCTCCACTCGGAGGAGCTCTTTGATGTCGAGCCAATTGTGTAAGAATCTCCATAGATTTGCTCATCATCTTTATCCTCAGCTAGTAGCGTCTTGGACTCCATTTTTGGTCCTATAACAAAAAACTTGTCACTTCTTGGAAAATCTGTTTGCACCCTTTGTTTGATTTCTGGGTTACTGAAATTTTCTGCAGAAACAAACAGAAAGTAAGCCTCAGGCCAGCATGTGATAACAATAATCAAGGGCACATACATATTACCATCATCATCTTCATCATTGTCCACGTCACTTTTGTCCATTGGTGAGACTATAGGAGTGGGGCCGTCTTGGTTTTCATGATCATGCAAATCAGTATCATCATCAACGTCAGTAGAATCTGAGCAAGGTGATGGCTGTTCAGTGGAGCAAGTTGCATAGTACTCTTGATCTTCACGCCTGGATTCCTCGATGAAGTCGTCGACATCGTTTCGAGTATTTCGAAAGCTGTTGTCTTGCAGGAAAACAAGTGATTCACCGCCGTGAATTATGTCCGCCACAAGGTGGTCGTTTTCCATGAAGTTCACCTTATAATTATACCTTTCAACGCCATTTTCTTCTTCTTCTTCTTCCTCCTCATCCTCGTCTTCTTCTTCTTCCTCCTTGGAAAGCATCCCGTAATCGTATCCATTTCGAGCCCTGCAAACGAAACAAAGAACAAATAAACCCGATGAATTCAAACAACACAATTCACCAATGAATTTCTTCCATCAACAATTGAGAATTAATAAGACCTTGGGATGAGTGGGTAGCTTCCAACGAAGAAGAAGAATTTGGCAAGCAGAATTGACGAGGAGTAAAGGAAGAGAAGGAGAAGCAAAGAGGAGCTCGAGAGATTGTAAAACAATATAACCAAAGCTTCCTTTTGCATATTTTCTTGGTTTTTTTCGGTTCTTTGAAATGAGCTCAAAAGCAAAGTGAACTCTTTGGTTCAGAAAAAGAAAAAGAAGAGAAAATGATGTGTTGCTTTCATATACTTGCCTTAAAGTAGTCTTTCATTCCTTCTTTCTTTAAAATGACTTATCTGTCCTACAATTTAAACTTTACCACTCTATCATTATCTGGAACATCTATTACAATTGAAAGGGCAAATTCGTCAGTATATTACTTATCTTTTCTGTTATATATTTTGATACACAATATGGGTAAAAGTTACATAATTATTTTTAAAACTTAAAAATCTAAATATTTAATCTTAAAGCTCTATACCGTAAATTTTAAACTTTAAACTAATTCTTAAACTCTAATTTAATAATTTTGTATAAACTTTAATTTACACTATTTGTGTTTTAAAGTTTTTTTCTGTATATTATTGGGATTTATTTTATTATTATTAGTTATTACATATTTGAACTGATTTCATAGAATATTTGTAGGGCTGAAACCAAGATGAAACATCATGAATTAAATATAAAAATAATAAAATGAATATGGGATTTAATTAAATTATAATATTTAAAAATTAAATTTCAATTATAAAACCATCAATCTGAACCAAAACAATATCATTTATGAAGGGTTCTTGGGGTGATGGTGTTGTATTTGCATGTAGTTTACATGGGACTGAGCATGTAAAACTGAAAAATTAAAAATCGATCCGAAGTAAAGTGTTTGGACGATTTATAGTTTACAAGTTTAAAAATCGTGGTTAATCGAAATAAATAGAATTTGAATTTTTTTAATTTATAATTAATTTAAATATTTTATAATATAAAAACAAGTATTTTATGCTTAAAATAGTGAAATAACTTGAAATTAATATATATGAAATAACTTTAAAATTTTACCGAATAATGTTTAAAAAATAATCAAATAAAATTATTTTGTCAAAATAAAATACAAAAATATCAAAATCTAAGGTTAATGTAGAAAAAAACTATAATCGAGATTAACCGAAAATCAAAAGTTATTAATTTTTTACCGAATAGAACCGTATACACCCCTGTGAAATAAAAATAAATTAATCGGAATCCTATGCATTGAAAGCATAGAAAAACAAATATTAAAAACATTAGAAACAAATTGGGTTGTAAGAATTACTGTAATAATGATTTCTACAATATCTAATTCAAATTATAAATCAACGAATTAAATATCAATAGTTATAAAAAATATTTAAAAAATCTAAAACATAGAACAAAAGTATTTATATATCTCAATACCCTGATTAACAACAAAAAAAAGATAATGAAAAGAAGAGATCAAAACCTGATTACACGTAGGGACACAAAATTTTATGTTAAAGGACCGAGTCTATAAAATTTTAGGATGAGCGAACTTATAAAAAATTTAGGGGCGGAAATAAATTTTTAATAAAAAATACATATAAAATTTTTAAAAAAATTTAAATAATATAAGAATATTAAATTTTTAAGGGGCGACCGCCCTCTTTAGCTCATTCTAGGTCCATCCTTAATTACACGCATTTGTATATAGACAAGTTTTGCTTTTTTCTTTATAAAAGAATTACTATAAATACTAAAACTTTTTATCAATAATAGAAAAATATAAAATCGTGATTATTTTCTTTGATAATAATATTTTAATTAAAATATAATGTATTTTATTATTAAATCCAACATTCTTTACTAATTGCGACATCGAATTGAGTGGCGTAGACAGGGATGAAACTTGAGATATTCTTTGCCTCTGGTCTAAATTATGAAAAAGCCTGATAAAGGTTGCAATGAGGGCTTTTTGTCTTGGAAATATGTCATATAATCTGCTGCAAGTCCTTAACTTGGTTCCCAAGGTATTGTCCGAACAAATGCTGTCTTCTTAGGGTTTTTGTCTCCCACTTTTTATTTATTTAATTAATATAAATAGTTTAAGGATGATTTAGACGCAGCTTGTCCATCAAGTGATTGGCTAATTATTGAAAAATAATAACCGAATGAAATAAAAAAAGAAGAAGAAGATGGAATTGCGAGCCCCACTTCTGATTCAATGAAAGTACAACAAACCTTAGACTGCGTTCTGCCTAGAATCTGGACCATACTTAAAGGGCTTTTTATGGAAAAAAAAAACTCATTTGTAATAGTTATTTAAAAAATAATCTCCGTTAAAGTTATTTAAAAAAATAACCCCTAAATTATCTACATAAGTTGATATCGTGCTCTACGAAACACGAGTAATGAACTCACTATTTGTGTAGCGAGTTTCGTCCGACGTGGATGCATTTTTCAGATAACCCAATTTAAAATTAAGGGAAAAGAACTCGAGTTTTGGAAAACATGAGGTCCTAGAGAAATTGAAGGGGTAGATGAATTTATCGCGAGATTTATTGCAACGACCTCGCGTTTTGCGAGTAACGAGTTCTTTGTAATCCAGGCTAAAAAATAAATGGTGTATAGGCAGGTTCGAGGCGTTTTATCGTGTCATTAGTCCGAAATTTTTTAGTTTAGAGGCGTAGTATTAGAAATTATCTTTTATTCGAGACTGATATTGGCACGTAGGAGACGTAGACGGTGCTAAAAGCTCGTTGAAAATGGTTCTAATGCTAGTTTTTGTGCAAGAATAACAAGTTTAAATGGCTTGGTAGGCATGTTGGAGTTGTTTTTCCGGGTTATTAATGGGAAAATCTTCGTAATATTTAAGGTTAGAGGGTTAATATTGGTACTTACCTTTCAATTGAGATTGATATTGGCACAGACGAGACATTGTAAATGGTATAAAAATAGCCATGAAAATGGTTCTAAACCTTATTTTTGTGCATGAATAACAAGGTTAAATGCCTTGAAAGTCATGTTTGATGGGTTTATCCGAGCAATTAATCACACAATTCGCGTAATACCTAAGCTTAGAGGCATAGTATCAGAGGCGAATAATTGTAATTAAAAAGAATTGTAATTAAAAAATGGGAGAAGCTGCAATTTCGAGTCGTAATTGTAATTATAAATTATGGTGACAAAGGTAATTTAAAGGCGTTGAAATGGTTCGAAAGCTTATTTTTGTGCATGATTTACACGGTAAAATTAATAATTTCAAATTAATACATAAAATGAAGAAAATAAATTATTTTGTTAGGCCACGTAGACGGCCAAAATCTACCCTAAACATGCGGTTAATTGTACTCCTAAATATGCTTTCATGTCATTGGCTAATTAACATGTGTCGTTGATTTAAACAAATGGTACCATAGTCGGTCCGAGTTGTTGGACCCCTAAACCTGGTTTCGTGATGTGTGTAGTCGAGGATAAGCTTCGTGGATTTTGTGGTAACCATTAATCCTCATCATCCTTAATGGTAGGGGCTTCAACTACAGTTACATGCGATGGTCTTCGCTTTTCCTCCACAATGAAGGTGTAAGAAGAAGTTACCCGCAGCCATGATCAAAAGGTTCAGAAGTTTGCGGGCACTTCTAAAATACCACGATTTCCTTGATATTACGATTTGTCATTCATCTTGAACAAAAATATGGAAGACACATCCCACCAATATTGTTAATAGACCAATAGCATGTAGTCATCGTATAAATGCAACTATGTATACCAACAAGTCACAACATCAAGGAAATCTATTTGTAATTTTTTTCTTGATACGCAATTTATTGCCATTAGTAGCTGCAATTGAATATTCTCTTCGAATCTGATAGCAATTGAACCTAGGCGGTTGATCAACTACAATCGATAGCAAATGCTAGTTGGGTTGTTTGGCATCGCTTCTGCCTTATATAGGCTTACTTTCGCATCCTCCAAAATGCGAGGTATGTTGACACGTGTTTCTTGGGCCTCGCGGTCTGCAAAACGCAAGGTCCAAATAGATTCTTGACGTGTTATCACCAGAGTACGCCATAGATTTGACATGTTATTGGACCTCGCTATATGTAGAGCGCGTGGTCCACTAATTTTTTTTATTTTTTATAAATTAAAATTCCACAGTTTACAAAGTGTATGAGATAAGCTGTAAATGGTTTGCGTGAATTCATATTGATTGGTGTAACATTTTTGACACTTGTAATTGTAATCGTAAGTAATTAGCATTTAAAATTGAGAATTGTAATTATAAATATAGTTTTGCAATGTTAAGCAATTGCAATTATAAATGATATGTAATTCTAATTAGCATGTGTAACAAACGTGTTGAAGATGGTTACGAAACTTGTTTTTGTGCATGAATAACAATGTAAATTTATTACTTTTCAAACTAAAACATAAAATAAAGAAAATGGATTATGACATTGTAACCGGTCAAAATACCCCTAAACATGCTTTGACAATGTGGGTAGTCCCTGATAAGCTTCATGGATTTCTTGGTACCCACTAATCATCATATGAGAAGAAATTCATATCTGCAGTCCTAATCCCGACCAAAGAGGACATCTTGTACATCACTACCCTGAACATGTGATTCGTGGATGTTGAGGTCTCACAGCGTTGCTCTTCTTCGAGCTGAAGCATAAATGTTGATATTGGCACATACGAGACATTGTAACTGGTCAAATGTATCCCTAAACATGCTTGCTTTGAGGATGTGTGCAATTGAGGATTTTGAGGTACCCCCAAAGGCTGCAATTGCAACGTACTTTCATCATCATCTACAATGGTAGGGGCTTTGACTACGGCTACATGTTGAGGTCTTCACCTAGCCTCCACGATTAAGGCGTAAAAATAATTTACCCGCAACCTCCAACAAAAGGTGAAGAAGATTGCCGACACTTTAAGAAGACTACGATTTTCCTGATATTGTGACATGTCGTTCCATTTTGAACCAAAATGCGTAACAACTATCTCACGAAAACTGTAAACCCATGAAAACATGTATTCGTCATATAGATGGACCTACAAATCCCAATGAATCATAATACCAGGAAAATATCTTTGTAGTAAAATTTTCCAGATACATGGTTTGTTCTCATTACTAGCTGTAACTCAATTTTTCCTTCGGATATGATGACAATTGGCAGTACTTTAGACAACTTTAGACAAAGTTGGTAGCAAATTCTAGTGAGTTTGTTTGCCTCTGCTTTTGCATTATATAGGGATATATTCGCGTCTTCCAAAACACGAGGGATTGTGGCACGTTTTTATTTACCTTGTGGTATGTAGAATGTGAGGTCTGCATAGATTCTTGACGTGGTAGCCCATAGATCTGACATGTCATTGGACTTCGTGTTTTGCAGATAGCGAGGTCATTTTTTTATTTTAAGATTAAATCCAACGTAGAAAGATTGTGGAGAATTTGTATCGATTGGTATTGGAAAATATGAGAGATATTGTCAACGTTTGAAAAAATCGCGTTGTTTAATATTTCAATTGTACCCCTAAACTGTAACCTTAACGAAGAGATTTTATTACTCGGAAAAATAGTAGTACAATAAGAAAGTACAATTCATTAATACGGGGGCTTGAGCGATTAGAGGGACAATAAAATTATTACATTTATAAGTGGTAGAAGATCCTCAACTTGTTTTACTCTCTTAGTCTCATCCTTAGTCAAGTTGTTCAATTGTACCCTTAAATAGACGATTATTTTCTTCGAGCCCATTTTGAGTATTTGGGGCTGACATTGGCATTGTAATCGATCAAGTGTACCCCTAAACATGCTTTCACGAAGTGGGCAGATAAACAAGCTTCGTGGATTTTGTGTGCCCACAAAGACGGTTAGTTCTACCCACTGATCATCATTGTCTACAATGGTAGGGGCTTTGACTTCGGTTATATGTGGTGGTCTTCCTGCAGCCCTCACGATGAAGGCGTAAAATTAAGTTTCCCGCGGCATCGAACAAAAGGTGAAGAGGTTTGCGGGCAATTGAAAAAGACCACTAATTTTCCAGATATTGCGATTTGTCATTTATCTTGAACAAAAACACGGAAGGCACATCCCACCAATATTGTTAACCGACCAAAAGTATGTAGTCATCGTATAAATACAACTACGTATACCAACAAATCACAATATCAGGAAAATGTATTTGTAATCAAATTTTACTGATGTGCATTTTGTTGTCATTAGTAGCCACAACTGAATATTTCTTTTCATATTTAATAGCAATTGAACCGAAACATTTGATCTACTCAAGTTGGTAGCAAATGCTTGTGGGTTTGTAGAACGCCTCTACTTCTGTATTATATAGGGTATATTCGCGTCCTCTAAAACGTGAGGGATTTTGGCACGTTTTTAGTGATCTCGCGATATGTAGAACGTGAGGTTCACATAGATTCCTGACGTGGCTGTCTGTAGATCTGACATGTCATTGGACCTTATTTTTTGTAGATAACGAGGTCCTTTTTTGTTTTAAGATTCAATTCGGTGTAGAAAGATTGTAGAGAAATTCTATCGATTGGTATTGGGAAATATGAGAGACATTGTCAACGTTGAAAAAATCACATTTAAAATGGTTCCAAACCAAAAGAAATTGTAACTTAAATAAGATATTTTATTATTTAGAAAAACTGTTTTACAATAAGAAAGTACAATTAATTAATCCGGGGGCCTGAGCGATGAGGGCATTTGTTCTTTTGTTGTCCGAAATTCCTACATCTAGTGCATAGTTTTGGTTGACCAGTTTTTTCTCGATGTTCGACCAAATCTTTAACACAATAAATCTGCGTTGATCGTGGACGACCCTCCTTTTTGCGTCACAGTCCAAGATCTGGCCATATTATAGGTTGATCATCAACTGCGGCTGGATCAAGTTCATTCCCAATAGGAGGAAACACATATTCATAAACCTTGGATACAGTTTTAAGTAAGTATAATGGGTCAACCATTGTCATGTAGTGAATCCGTACAAAAGAACAAGCAGCAATGACGTGCAGATACAAGCACTTAAATATTTTAAAGACTCCACATTCTCAGGTTCTTTCACGTATATCAACTACATACGAGTTGTATTGTATACCTTCCAATGGCCTCGAATATTCTGATACATAGAACCAATGTTGTTTGTTGAGAAGTGTGTAGTACTCATCGCATTTGAATGTCGCGCAAAAGTTTGAAATCTGTGGCGAAGGTCTGGGTAGACTTTGTGGTCACCTGCCATATAGTCAGCTGCTTGTTTTCCCAAGGTTGCAAAAAGGGTAGCCAAGCGATAATATGTTGTCTTGACAACAGAAGTGATAGGCAAATGCCGCACTCCCTTTAGTGACAAATTCATCGCCTCCGTCAAGTTTGTTGTCATATGACCACATCGTTTACCCCCATCATATGATCGAAGCCATTTCTCCCTCGGGATTAAAGCAAGATAGTTATAGTCATCATCATTCCTGACCCTCAGTTCTTCAAATAGCTTTTCAACCTCATGCACGAAATGTGAGTTGCCTATAAAACTGGAGTAGTGAACGATGAATTATAAATACAAAGATATCTTAAACCCAAAAGAGTGAAAGAGGACGCACACATTCGAAGTACCATAAGACGTTTATCTTTATTCTTGTACTTTTGTAAGTAATTTAAGGGTATAAATAATACCGGTGATGAATATAGGGAGGTTGCCAAGACAGACCCATGCACTCGATCGCCTATAACAAAACGATTCCTCTGTCAGAAATAACACATATCCTATCTTCGCGATCATACATGACACGAGATAGAACATGTCTTCATAAGTTATTAAGGAAAAAGACCCAGGAGTCACGATCTTCCTTTTCGATTATTACGAAGGCGATGAGAACACATTTTTTGTTTCCTTCTTGAGCAACCACCAATAACAAAATATGTGTGTATTTTTTGTACAACCAAGTGTCGTCGATCTGAACATCAGCTTTCAATATTGGAATACATGAACGCACTACGGAAATGTCCAAAATAGTCGGTGAAATTGACACACTTATGTTACGAAACAATCATTTCGATACGCTGGTATAGCTTTCAGTTTCACAATCGTTCATGGTATGTGTTTCTACATCAGGTTTATCCACAACCGTAATTCTCTGTACGATTGCTCCCACTGCCTATACAATTTCTGTATGGTTTACCACCTTGCATACCATGATTTGTGGTACTCAACTGTGTATTCGTACTAAGATTTAGTTACAGCAATACAAGTCTCAACCGTTACATGCAGATTTGCTTTGACTAGTAGAATGAAGGTGTCACAGAGCACCTGCACATCTAAATTAGGATGATCCTAACTGAGTGTAGTGACAGTGCATGTATGAGGCTCGTTCAGCTTCTTCAAGCACGATACACGAACCCTCTAACTACATCACTAACTCTTGTGGGCACATTTCATAATGTAGAAATCATGTTACATTTTTTACAGTCGACATAACTAAGTTGCGTATATTGTAGTTCTTAATTGCAGTCACAACGAGTTCTTTTCTCAAGAAGGTTATTCCAATATAAAGTTCACCATCAACACCCTGGTTGTACTGCTCAATCTGTGGGAATTGTGAAATTTTTGAAACATTGAAGGTTTCCATATCAATCATCGTGAAGTGGAACGGTGACTGGTAACAAGATATCGGAGTTGCATGATGTGGAACATTGGTAGATCTGGCATGTTCTTCGTTGTCTTCGACTTCATCCTCTACTCTATCAGACATGTTAAGGTCTTCTGGTTTATCATAAAAAGGGTCTTGCTCGTCACTATCGGGCCCAGACTCCCTTACTAGTTCTTCGTCACAGTTTTCTAAACCCTCAAAGCAGAATAGTTCTCGGTCGTCGAATGCTACAGTCCCAAGTGTAGCAATTGTTCGTCGATCATGAGACCGATCGCGAAACGATTGCCAAGATCAAGGTCGACAGCAGCTGTATAAGAATGCCTCCCCATAGATTGTTCGACGTACTCCGCACTAGGGATATACATTGAATATCGTCCAGATATAAAATCATCAAACGGGTTAAACATTTCATAATCTTGCGACATCATGTAGTTTTGCGATGATGACACGCTGACACTCATATTGTACAGATTGTACATTGTTCATCTAGGTATAGAAGACGACGATACACCAAAGTCATCATTCGATGGCATGTTCAATCGAAGTTGAAACTGGCTACGTAAGAATGTCTTGACATAGAAGATGGTGATGCACCAAAGTCATTGTGTGGACTGTCGATGCTTAATAAGTAGAAATCATTCTACTAATTGGATGTCAGGCTCTCAATGTTGGCATTAAGGTCAAAGTCAAAATTTGCCTGCCTCCGATTTAGAACTATGGCAGCATCATCATTTTAAAAAAACATTGCATACTGCTCTAGGGGCCCTGCAAATGAATACTGCAAGTGGGCATCCAGCATCAACTCCACATCACCATTGTTGCGACATGGAATATTGAGTACATTAATGGTTCGTAAAACGTAGGTAGTCGATACTTCAACGGCTCTAGCTTTTTTCCACGAGCATGTGGAACATTGTTTCTCACTTCCTTCATCAACTTATTATACTTTAATTTCCTCAGCAACGTTAGGGTTATAGTATTTGAGGACCGAAAGACGATGCCGAGAGATGTATCAACCATAATCTTGCCGTCAGAGTATACCATGGCAGTAATACTTCCTCGTCTCAACATAATTTGAGAATATCTACGATCATCTAGAAATCAGAACAAACATTACCGACCTTTTTTTGAATTCAAACTATGTAAAAATCGATAAGTCTCGCATAAACGTACAATTAACACATTTATATGAAAGTGTCGTCACACAAATTAAGTTGGTGTGCCTACTTCTCCTGTCCTTTTCTTCTATGAACCATAACAAATGGTACCACTTGTTTGGTGTTTAGGGTACTCTACTTCTGTCTGATATAAGGGCACCAAGAACAATAGTTGTTTCCCCGCAAAAATTAGGGAACCTTCAATTTTTTCAATCCTGTCATGTACGATGGGGTTAGTGTGTTCGGTTGGGCTACTGATGAGGCATGTACTTGCGTTGTTCTCGATGATGAGGCCCCAAGAGCGTGTGTTCTTCATCTTTTGCTTTGTTCCCCCATACTGGCACCACGTTGCGTTGAGGGACAGTTTGGGGGAGACACATTTATTTCTCGTTCTCGCTCCTCCGGGGTTAGTATATACGACTTCCCATTTTGATGGTACCACTGCATATACTCAAAGGTAACATTGTGGTAAAAAATAGGTTTCGAAATAGCGGGCTGCCTACCGTATCATGTCATCCATAATTGCATCTATGTCGCGTGATGATGGCTCCCATGGACTTCCGTCTTACCTTGTCGCGCTAACTTGTGCAATTCATACAAATTAGGTGGTTGGTCCGAAATCCCTTGGAAAAAGTTGAATTGTCGTAGCATGCGGTCGGTAAGATGCCATTCGACTATCTCATACTGTGTGAGCGGGACCATCAGAATCCAAATGGGCTAAGTCAGCATTATTTTTGGTAGAATGCAGTCCTTAATACCATCATCCTCGTACGTCATCCACATGAACTACACAAAATATTTGTAAACTAAATTAGATAAACTCGATTTAAAAAATTTATTGTTATATTAGAAAAATGCCATCGACTAAAAATATTACCTCATCTTTCTTGCCGATCAACAGTCGATAATCTCACTAGGTTGTCGGCAGTCCTATGTGAGATAATCTACCCAACCACCTATAATTCAAATAAAAAATCTACGTATTCTACTATTATACAAAAGATAATCTAAAGTTGTTTTTCTATTTATTAGTACCTCTGAATAAGTGGAAATTGGAATGATCCCGGTTGTCTAAGTGTCAGGCTTAAAAACGGTATTTGAAACCATACCCAAGACTGGAGCAAAAAACACCCGCCAATGTCACGTTTGTCCGGGTCGACGGTTCTGCCTAGCTCCCGAAATAGAAATGTCAAGATTGCCATTCCCAACTCTTATTTTTGGATTTTGCAAAACTGTTTAGATGAGTTAACCACAACAAATGAACTTTGTTGCGAGATTTGTCTGGCATCAAGACCCCCTCAATAACTAAAAATATGGGCACGAGCAAACCACTACAAAAACAAAAAATTCACGAAATAGAATTATTTATAATGAAATGAAATATGACAATAAATAATCATAAACAATAAAATTTATTTATACCATATTTGTGACTTCATCAACGTTCGAGGGTAGGTTCGTAAAATTGTTGTCCAAAAAGGTAATTCAAGTTTACCACTATCCAAATCGTCCTACTCCGGCACCATTCTGAGCAAATTTGCACACACCCTGACTCAATTTCCCTCACAATACCGGTTATAGCCTCACCGTCAACGGGCAGACGAAGATGAAATGCAACATCTTGCAAGGTAATAGTTGCCTCACCATAGGGAAGATGAAATGTGTGTGTCTTGAGCCTCAACCTCTCTAGCAACACGTTAATCAACGGGCGGTTCAACTTCGTACCGCCAAATATCGTGGAAACATGGCCAAAATCGGCTTCATGCAAGTATGAAACAATATTCGGATGAGGTACTCCCTTATAGTTGAGGTATCAAGTCAACGCACGTTCATACCCCTTCAAATAAAAATTTAAAATTAATAAATGATTCAATAAAATATATATTAACAACTAAAAAATAATTAAATAAAAAATAACCTCGCCGTTTGAGCGCCAGTAGTCGAACACGTGTCTATCGTCCAATCTCAATAACCCCGCCATTTCTATCGAATATTCAAACTCTTTAAGAATAAAAACAATATAGAATATTAGTTAAAGAAGAAGATTTGAAGAGGAGATGTGAAAATTTAGAGGAATGGTCCCCTATTTATAAGAGTTCTCACACTTCTTACGAAGCGATTTCAATGGAACCCGCTATCTGTGAAACGCAAGGTTCATTTGAAAAGATGCGACTTTTCAGTCCTAACGGATTCAAACCGGTCATAAAGGACCCCGCATTCTGCAGAAAGTGAGGTCTAAGGGTTTTGAAAATTGATTTTATCCATATTTATCTAGGATTTTCAGATTACTAGACAAATCACTTTTTTATTTATAGTTCATTATATTTATTTATTACATACCAATAGAATTTAAAATTTTAACAAATTTTTAATTAGAATCATTAATTAGTAATACAACTTATATACTAATAGAATTTAGATACCATCTTTTTCCCTAAATATGATTTTTTTAGACAATATCATTATCCTAGTAAATATGAAATTATTTTACATTATG